>VYXF01012173.1:500712-628212 GCA_013397295.1 Polioptila caerulea | reverse complement strand
ATCTGCTGTCAGAAGGGAGCCAGGTGAATAAAGGTGCCTAACATTTGTGACTGAATCTCTGTACATGGAAAGCAAGCGGGAGAGAAGCTCCTCTCTTAGGCAGATGGTTCTGTCCTTTGGGAGCACTTAGGAGCCTGTACAGGCAATTGAGAAAGGAAGGTGCCTAAACAAGGCAAAGCAGCTCTTCCTGAGCAGGTTTTCAGAGGTGCTGACCTCTCTGCTTTGATTGTCCAGGAATTGCAATAGTTAAGCAAGGCAGCTGGGATTGCTTCTTTAAGGCAGGAAGAGACTAAAATTTGATGAGACAGCACCTATCTGAGAAACTATATTCCATCTGTGATCAATATAATTCAAAACCAGATAATAACGTTAATATAATTAAATCTGGGATATGGTCAAATGATCACCCACAATTAAGTTAGCCTTGTTTAATGAGTTGCTACCCCTTACTTTCCTTTAGGTTGTCTCAGCTACTGCTCTTGTGTTTTAAAATATATTTGCTATTCACTACTTGCTGGTACTTAGAAATTTTCCTTTGGGGGGTTCTGCACATGTTTACGATGAAAAAAATTAATTGGTCCTTAATTGTATAGGTAAGATGAGCTATGAAAGGACTTAGGAATCCTCCCTTAGGAGTCTATACATTTTAGAAGCTAGATGTGCTAGGGCATGATATTAGCATTCCTGATGTTTTTCCAAGGGATGTACAGAGAACAAGTCCTTAAACTAGATTTGCCAGCAAAAATTCAATCTGTTATGACAGTTTTACCAGTATAGAAGACTAGGTAGGTAAAATCTGAGATCCTCTAGATGTTGCTGTGGGTGCTGAAGAACCTAAACAATGGATGAATACTAGAGTCCCTGAAATAAGCCCCTTCTGATTTTGGGAGAATTTCCAATACCTAGGCAAGATTTCCACCCCCCCACCCCCCGCAAAGTAGACATAGGTTTTATTCCTGCAAACATTTGCAGTCATTAGACAGATTGCAGCACTGCTTGCCTATTCAAACCAGTGGGATCTTTTACTCAAAAGTGTGAAAATTGCAATATTTGAAAATACTTGGAGACATCAAGAGAGGAAAGGCTGGCTTGTGTGGCTTAATTTTTTTTAGGCCATATCCTCTAAAATAATAATAATTGTTATTGGTATTAGTAATGATGTGAAATTACTTCTTTTTTAAAAGAAAATAAAATAAAATCTGGATAACACTAGAATTAGTATTTGAACTCTAGCTGAGACATTAGTCTCCCAGTTGTGTAAAATGTTGCTAGTTTGTATGGTATCCTTCAATTTTCACTGGATCCCATATAAGAAATACTGTGGTATCCTGCCATGCAAAATAAGACACGAACTAGTGTCATCCTAAAATCAAGTGCTGTTTTTATATTTTATTCACATTACTTTGAGCAAGCACTTGGACATGTCTGTCATGGAGAGTAGTTAGAGTAGTTCAAAATAAAGGCAAATACTGACTTAAGAAGCAAGTAGTGTGGGCAGACTTAATCCTTCACTCTCTCTGTATGGCTGTGTGAATGGCCATAGGGCATGTGAGTGTGGCTGCAGGCATGGGTAACATGGTGGATAGTCCATCATTTTGGAAGGATTGAAGTCCAGTCCCTGGGGTACTGGATATTTTGGTGTCAATAGTTAATGAACAGTGGTTCGAATTTAAGACTTCGCGTGCTTTGCAGGGTGTCCAGAGAAGCAAGCAGTAGATTCATGTTCATTTTTATATTGCTTTGTTCTTGGTAGGAAAAACCAATAAGAGAATGGATTTTATAGAAGTTTTTCAGCCTGGAGAAGAAATGGCTCCGGGGAGATTTTGTTGTGGCCTTTCAGTGCTTATACAAAGATAAAAAGAGAGATAGAGACAGACTTTTTACCAAGGGCTTAGGCTTTTACCTACAGGACAGGAACAGTGATTTCAAAGAGGTGTAAATTGGTCAAAAGGAAGAAATTTCTTATTACAAGGATGGTGAGACACTTGGACAGGTTGTCCAGAGAAGTTGTGGATGCCTCATTTCTGGAAGCAGTCAAGACTAGGTTGGATGGGGCTTTGAGCAACCTAGTCTAGTGAAAAGTGTTTCTGCCCTTGGCAGGGCATTAGACCTACTTGGTCTTTAAGGATCCCTCACAACCCAAACCATTCTATGGTCCTGTGAACTTCTGTTTAATCATTTAAAAGAGGAACATAAGTATCTCTCTGCTAGAGAGTGATCAAGACTCGCAGAAATATTTATTCAGTGTCCAGGAAAGCTTCAGTTGTGTTCCTGCCCAAAGTGTGGTGCTGCTGTTCACAGCAAGGGTGGAGTTAAGATCCAAATATGTTGTGCCATTTTACATATTTTCTCAATTTACAGAATTTTCACTCAAGGAACATAATGTTAAGAGCAGACTACCTAGCACCAGGTGGCAATTCCACTTGGGTGAACAGTGACTGTGTTAGGTCTCATGTCAGTTTTGAGTACAGAGTCATTGTAAAACCTAAGTTCCTTCCGAGGAGTTACTTAAACTTATTTTTTTTATATCTAAATAAGTAATAAAAAGCCACAGAGATATTCCAGAACCCAAACCTGTCTTTTAGTGAGTCTTCAAACTTCTGACTTTAGAGCATTTTCTAAGAAAACTACTGCATTTTTTAAAGAGTGAGAACAGGGAGGGGGAAAAGTGTCTTGTAATTGTTAAACTAGTTACCTACACAAACCTAATTAAAAATCTTTAAGACATCTTAACTGGGACCTAAATTGCACTTCACCAATATTTAAGTGGTGTACGGTGTTGTTTGAAGACCTCTTCCTGAAAGTTAATATCATAGTATGGAGCAGATTGTTATCATGCAGAACTCCTTGGAAACCTGAAGGGATCGGGTTCTGTTGTGTATAACTAAGCTGACTTTTGCTAATTAAATTCCTAATCAATAATTCTTCATCACTGAATCTTGAGTCTAAGGCAGTTTTTTTAAAGCTTCCTTCAATCAAATGTATGTAAAACAAAGCAAATTTCTAATTAGATGGAGAATAAGATTAAAACAGTATTTTGGACAAAAGAGAACATAGGTTTTTCTTTGATGTTCATTTAAGGAGTAATATCTCTTGATAACTGTTTGGCCATACTCAAGGAATTTGATGCCTTTACCTTTGTTTTCTAAGAATTATGATGTCATTTAGGATCAAAGAAAAGTAGAAATCTGATTCTTTTTTGAAGTTGCTGTTGTGCAATATCAATTCTGGCTTCTAATGATATTCAAGTACATAGTGAGATCTACTACTCTAATAACCCACATATAATATCCTTCCTAAGAACTACGTGACAAAAGGCATTTGTAATTATGTTTACTTCTGAAAGATTATGGTTTATAGTTAAACCAAGAGAGGCATCCTGTCATTTTCAGAACCCGTTAAATGTGACAGAATCTATTTTTCTGCCAACTTGTGAAGACCAGGCAGAGAGCAAATTTGCTGTGGTCAGCTAAGTGTAACCACTGAGCAGGAAAGTGAATTTAATAATGCATTATTGTTCTTCACTGAAGGTGAACTGTTACAGTGCCTTTGTTATAGCAGACTTTGCCTCTGCTTAGGTTTCCAGATGCTGTGCAGATTACCTGATTAAAATCTCTAATGCATGATAAAATGTTCCATGTATGCTTTTATATTAACATAAATGCATCGGTTTTTGAGGACTGTGACACTAAAGCTAATTGGAAATATTTACTACTCCATTATATGATGCATATTACAAATAAGGATTTTTTATGTGTAGAACAAATGATAAGCAACTGGAATTCACAAGGCTTATAACTGCACAATGGTTTTGGGGGAGTTAAAATAACGAGAGCAAATCTCAAGAGGTTTATGTACCTCAGACTCCTGAGCTGATCTTGGATGTTGGTCTTATGTTTCCATTTTTACTTCACACAGTAATTCAACCAAAATTCCTCCTGGCCAAATGATGTTCTTGGCTGTATCCTGTCATCATTTCAGCCCTTTCAGTTCTTTATATTTTACAGCTTCCTCCTGCTTTTTCTTAAATTTTGCATTTTTTTTGATTATCCTATCAACTTCCAATTAAAATGTAATGCATGAAGATTTATCACTAACAAGCTGAATTCTCATCTTTTTATTTAAAATTCTGTGATTTTGTAACATTTTAATGTTACAAATTTTTTTTGAGGAAAGAAACACACATTCTATGTACAGACCTGGGGTTCAGCTCTCCAATCTGTCACTGTCACCCCTCTGTCAGTGTTTTTGTGACCTGTTCAAGTCACATCTTCATCTGTCACATCCAATTCTGTACTAGTGAGAAATTTACTTAATCATTTTCTTAAAATTTGTGAGCTTCACATGGAGGGCATGGGGAGTAAACCATGGTTTTGTATGCATGCAAATGAACCGTCAGGCATAGCAGGAACTGGGTTCAGCAGAGGCTGTGTTTTGGAATACAGGTGTATGGGAGCTAGGCTTTGGCAGAATGATGCAAGAGAGAATCCCAGAGCCCACACCTGTTGTACATTTAACTCAAGTGAAGCTGTAATGACTCATGCCAGCAAAAGAAAACTCTCCTTTTTTTTTTTTCTTATGAACCACTGAACACAGTTGTGTATTTTACTTCTTTAAAGGACCTACGTGTATATATTAATGTATCTACAGTCATAGTTATGTGTTGTGTTCAGGAGAGTCAATGTTGAGGATTCCTTCCTTGACTTTGGGAATAAGATTGCTATTACATGCTTTCTGAGGTATATCTACATCTTGAAAAATGAAGTTGAGAATCAGAAGTGATAAGTGATGTCCCTCATGACAAGAGAGCTTGTCTTCCACAGGGGGAGAGAGAGAGCTGGATCAGAGACTGCAAATAATTGTTTTAAACTACAGTTGTAAACAGTCAACTTTGTTGGAAAGAAGGAGGTGGAGGGATTTTTTTCACCTTGGTCATATGTGTGAGTAAAACAGGGGGCCAAACAGAGCTGAGGCTCGGGAGACTGAAGGGAGGGTGGGTTAATAAAAGGAGCAATTGGATTAGAATTGGACTTTGGCAGGGAATGGTGGATGAGAAGCTGATAGATTTTGACTTGTTATTAAATCAAAAGAGGGAAATAGATAATTTCATAGTAGAATCAGCTTTTCTTTCTGTATAGTCTTTTATCCATTTTTCTTTTCAGCAGAATATTTGTAAAATGGATTTTATTCCTCATAAAGGACTGGGCAACTTTAAAGGACTTAGAGGAGAAAAGAATTGTCTGATAATTGTTAAACTGGGAGGTCTAATTACCTCCACAGTTAATTAAAACTCTTTAACTGCCCTCTTGGTGTGACAACGATACTTTCTCCTTTCTAAATGAAAGTGTAAAGGTTAAACAAAGTGGCAATCTAGCAAACAGCCTGCTAGAATTTGTAATCTGACCCTGAGATCTACTGTTTACTTTGCAGAAATTACAGTCCTGGAGTGTAAAACAGGTGCAGAACACTTGATACTGTTGCCCACTGTTACACAAATGACTTGATTTTTACTAGGCACCTAGAATTTCCTGCATTTTCTGAAAAATTCCAGACACCCTAGATTAACAAAGTGGAAAAACTCAGTCTGTTTCTTGACCGTGACCTTGGCAGTGAGACAAAAGGAGATTGGCAATATAGTGTATTTGTTGTACACAGAAAAAAAGGCTAACCACTGGAACCCTGCATAGAGCTAAATGCCTGATAGAGCTGAAATGCCTCAAACAATTGTTAAAGTTATCACTAGTAAGAGCAGCATTTCAGCTCTTCATAAGATAGGAAAAGTAGATATTTATTTTGCCAAAGCTACATTGTATTTGAACTTCATCTCCTTCCTTGCTTGCTTGCTTTCTCATTTTCTTTCTTTTTCTTTCTTTCTTTCTTTCTTTCTTTCTTTCCTTTCTTTCTTTCTTTCTTTCTTTCTTTCTTTCTTTCTTTCTTTCTTTCTTTCTTTCTTTCTTTCTTTCTTTCTTTCTTTCTTTCTTTCTTTCTTTCTTTCTTTCTTTCTTTCTTTCTTTCTTTTTCTTTCTTTCTTTCTTTCTTTTTCTTTCTTTCTTTCTTTTTCTTTCTTTCTTTCTCTCTTTCTTTTTCTTTCTTTNCCTTCCTTCCAGAAATTGAGTATTATATGTCATTTTGTAAATAACACAAACTATCCTTTTCCCACATTTCTTTCAACTAAACATATTTATAACCAGTTCAACAGTCAGAAAATTACTACTAAACTAATGGATATTGGACATCTCTGAGCACAGAAAGTTCTGAATGCACTGCAGGAGCTTACAGTATATGCCTTGTGATAGAAGGGTATATATTATTAATCATCTTAGTAGGAGATACCTGTAGAAGTGAGCACACATGAAATCTAACCAATCACATCTTGGGTCATGTTAAGGACACATGAAATTAGAAATTCAGCTGGTCAGTGTAATTACTCACTTTTTTCCTCAACCAGCAAGAGTCAAACTTCCTGCAACCACTGACTTATATCAAGAGCAAAAATTTAGTACTGTTGAAATGAAGGAATTAAAAAAAAACAAAACAAAAACACTTGTATAGCAAAGGCTTGTTTCAAGAGGTTATCTTAGACTTAGCTCTGGTTAGAGCCAGCCTCCCACATACCTCTTCTATGCTAAGAATTGTTAGGAAAATATTTAGTTCTACACTGTAAGTTTAGCCCTATCTAACATTAAACTTAGATTAGAACATTAAACTTAGATTTATGCAATGTTTTCTCCCCTGTGTCTAGAGTGTCTGCATTCTAGTTTTTCTCACATGAGGACCTGCATCTGGCACCTTTTTATCTGTGATTATTTAAAAAAGGGATTTAAATCTTTGTTCAATGAAGACATACTGAAATACAGACTTTTTCTGAGTGAAAACGTTTTCGTCTGTCTGCAATTTTTGCAGTTCAAACAAAATATGTTCAGTTTGCAGCAGTCTGATATGCGGGAGTGAAAGCATGTGCATTTTCCATTGTATAAACTCATAAAAATACAACTTCAGTGACTTTTTAGCTGCATTTTCAAGGCACGTTTCTCCTTTGTTACATAGCAAAGCCTCAATGTAACAGGCCATAAATTCTGCTAAATAAAAGAGACCTAGGGAGTGAGCTTAAGCACTGAATCCTTGATTGTCCAGACTGCTTAATTGTTAGCTTTTAGCCTGGCTGTGTTTTGACTGCTACAATTAGCTCCCTCCACAGCACATCTGCTCTAGAAAGTACTAGCACTAAATAATGTGGGCAGAAGAAAATCTTTGCAGCATGGTCAGAGATCAAATTGCAGCCCTTTTGTTTAGCGTTATGACATCCAAACACAAGAGAATAATATTTGTATATTTGTTTCAGGAAAGGATATCGAGCCTTGTCTTTATTAACAGAACATTTTATTTACAGCAAAATAGTGTCTATGATCCTGTCACCTTTACCTTGCAGTCTTGACTTTGCTTGCTTTCATTTAATATCAAAAATATTTAAGACCCATGTTGCAAATCTGCAGATTCCTTTTCTTTATGCAACTTGCGATTTCAAGTAATTCGATTTCTTTCAAATCAAAGTTTTCCAGACTTTCGGTGGATTTATTACAAAACATTTGGCTGGGGCTTGTTCATTCGTTTCACCTTAAGAGTCCTACCTCATTATACTTGCACATTAGCACTGCAGATATTCTCTTCTACCCAATTATTATCCATTAGAAAACAGTTGCTGAAGCCAGTCAATAGCTTTGCCACCCAAACTTACACTAAAAATAGAACCATGGATTTATAGAATGGCTTAGGTTAGAAGGGACCTTAAAGGTACCTCTTTCCAGCTCCCCTGCCATAGGCTGGGATACCTTTCATAGACCACATTGCTCAGTGCCCTGTCCAGCCTGGCCTTGAAGCTAAGAAGTGGAAATTGTATTTTTCATACTTTATCTTTGCAGAGTCGTTAGCCTGTTTTTATCCCCAGGCTGCATTGATGCATTTGTGCAAATTGTCAGTCAGATTTTCAGTTTCAGCTGTTGGCTGGGAGGGGGTGTTTGAAAAATAAAGGAACATTGGCAGAGAAACTGAATAATTGAGTTCCTTGGTTACCTGTTTTTAAACAGAAGTCATTCTGAACTTATGTTCAGATTTTTTTCATCAGAAATAGGGCACAGAAGGCTTTCCTGCTGTTCTTAGACACAGTGTTTAACTATTACAACTTTTGAGGTGAAATAGTCAAGGTAACATATTAATAACTTACTCTAAAAAAGACAATGAATAGAGATAATTCTTCTGCTTTAAGTCAATATTAGTTTTGAAGAATAATTGGGTTAGAACTTATTTGGAAAGATCAAGATATTACGTTCTACTTTATGTCTAATGGACATAAAAATAAATACTATCTAACTGACACATAAAATCTGTGCATCTCAGAATTATTGAAGAGCTATAATACACAGTGTCATAGTTGTTTAGCTGAGACTGCCTCATTGTTTTCTTTCCACTTTCACAACTCCATTTTTCCCTTTCCCACAGGATTAAAGTACAAGTCTACATTAGACTGTCATCTCAATAATTTGTATGGTAAACTCCAGTAGCACTGTCCTTGCTTCTAGGAGCTGAATTGTGTCAGTGCTTCTGAGCACTGATTAAAATGATGTAACATTGTAAATAAGTAGATATGACTTGATCCCATATATTTAGTGAGTATAAATAGGTGTGACTAAGAATGAAATTCACAGATGAAACGCAGAAGTATGATGAGCAGTATTTAGTTGCAGATACCTAAAGAAATAAAGGCACTTTTTGGGTTTGTCCGATGCATTTCCAGAGTAATTATAACATCACAGAATTCTGATACAACTTTGGGGGGATTTGGGGTTTTTTTTGTTCCTCTTTTCTCTTTTGGATTATTTAGCATTAAGTTTTTATAATTAAAATCTTAACAAATGAAGATGATGGTGCATTCATTAATAACCAGTTTTATTAAATTTACTTGATTCAATTTAAAAGATAAAGCTGGGTGGCTAATAAAATTTTCAGTTTAATTTGTGCACTAAGTAGTAACAGGTAGGAAACAATTAGGTAAAATTTTAATTGGAATTTACAGAGGGAATGAGGATTTAGTCAAATTAACATTGGGTTAACCTAAAATGATTTTGATTATTTTTAAATATTAAAAGCATTCATTTTTAAAGCACTGCTTTAAAAATGATAACTATCTTAATTAATTTCAATGAAAAATTGATTGCAAAGAAGCCATCAAACCGTTCAAGGACTTTCTTCAAAACAGCAAAACAAAATCAAATCATTTTTTATGCTTTTGTTTCTTCCAATTTATTTAGTCAACTGAACACATTAACTGAATTAACAAACAATTTTGCCTGTTTCTTTCCTTGTCCTTCAATGCAGAAACAAAAAAAAATTTAATAGTTCACAGTTACACACTTTTTTTTGTCGCAGTTTTTTTTATATTCATTGATATTTCAGCTTGATCATCTTTCTTAAATTGTACACTTTTTTCCCCACAGCTACACTCCCAGATTAGTGTGTAACATCAAATGGTGACTCTGCAGGAACGTTAAGTGTTAGTATGAGTTCCTTCATTGTGCTTTGGATTAGGAATTACAATGTAATTCTTGAGTGGGAGAGAAAAGTGGAAGAGGAATTGAAATATTTACCATGTTGGAATCAGAAAGCTATGATGATTTTTTTTTTCCAAATGTGCTGAGTTCCTGTTAAAATTACCGAATACTTAAATGAAGAGAAAAATGAGCAAAAGCTGTTAAAGCAGATGATGCCAGTCATGTATTTTCTTTTGATTTAGCTTGCATTTTGTGTGGTTTATTCTTTCAGTTATTGTATGTTTAGCCAACCATCAGCCCCATCCTGAAAGTCAACAATAATAAAAATGTAAATCATCATCAAAAGCATGCCTTGCAGTGAGAGAACATTTCTAAGATTGTTTATCAGTTGTTCATTTTCTCCTGTCAGGTGTTGAAATCTTTTACTTCCCATCATATTGCACAGAAATGCAGTTTTACTGATAGTGTCTACTTGTAGCTAAGCTGTGAAAAAGTCAAAATTTCATTTTGTAAGAGCAGTTATCACACAGACTACTGCAGACCTAGGTTATTGGTCCTTATTTAGCAAGCTCACAGATAAGATGTCTAATTTCCTGGCCAACCTTTTTGTATGTGTGAGTGTGTATGTGTGTGTAAGAGTGTGTATACATGTGTGGGCCCATTAAAATATATAAGATTAATGAAAAATACCTAATACAGCTTTTTCAGTTGCAATATAGAGGTAGAGAAATAATGTAAACACTGGCCATGAATTCACTTTGAAAAAATAAGATTTTAATTATTAAATTAACTGTTAATATTATATTACAGTTTTTTAAAGTGCTACATGAAAATTTAATTAGAAACATGAGACGTAAGGACTACCTGACTTAACACTGGGCCCAATTTAATACATCCTCAATCAAGTTCTTCAGCTGTTGATTTAAGTTTGAAAAATTTCCGTATCAAAATTAGAGCTGTTCTGGAAAAATGGGGGGAAAAAGATATATTAACCATTTTAATACAGAATTTTGTAGTAGAAAATGTTCAATAGAATAGAGGTTTTTCTACTGTCTTTCCACAGATGGTTTCTCTGATATATTAAAATAATACTTCTATTTTCAGCTAAAAGAAACCTGTACCAATTTTTTTCTTAATCTTAAAAATACTGAAATACCAGATGCAGTGAATATAGAAAACAATGTATTTTGTATTAAGATTGATCAGGCATAGTGAAAGAATGGTTAAAAAAACCTGTTCCATCTATCTGAGAGAAAAGTCTGATGTCATGAATAATTATTTTAAGAATTCTTTCTGTAAATGTTTTTTTACATAACACATGAACAGCTTCTTAGTTGCCTTTATGCGGGGTATGTTTTTTTTTTCTTTTCCACTTAGTTTCTAGCTCATACTTGTGAAAGAAATGCAGCCACTCTAATTAAGTTGTTAGAAATGTAGGAGAATGACTTATTAGTAGAACTGTGGAACAGGGAGTGCTAGGTTTGCTTTCTGGTTTTTTGGGGGTTTTTTTCTGAAAACAGAATTTCAAAGAAAAATTGCAGGTCTATTTAACAGCATTTACTTCCATCATTTACTTTTCTACTCACCATAGTGTACATAGAAGAGAAAGTATATTCTATCATGCACCTTGGATATATGCTATAATTTCAGCTACAGTTAAAGCTAACGCAAGGGGAAAAATAATTTTGTGCAATTCCTAAATTTTTTTTTAAAATCCGTACTCCCTTCTTAGCACAGCAAAATAATACTGAACTTATTCAATAATACAAATAAAGATCCATAAATATAATAATGACTACAGACATTAAATATCAGTTTAAAAATATAGGTAGGCCATGACAGATGGAAACAGATATATTCATATCTGATTTCCAAGACCTTTTTTCCCCAAACCTACATTCTGGCATTTTCTTTTTATGCTTCAATGAGTTGCTCTCCATAATTAAACAGCTATCTGTAGAGCACTTCTTTATGTGTTTATTAAAGATTGTCTAACTCATTTCCTGTTGACACAAAATTGTTTGAGTGGCAAAGGAACTTTTATAAATAACTGACATCCAAGAACATGAAGGGGACTGTTTAAGTGGGTCATTTGTTTGTGTACTTTCATAAGGAATTTTTAAACTCTAATCTTTACTTGAATTGAAATACTATTGTGCAGTGCTTTAAATCCTTTAAGAATAACATTAATTTTAGTGTATTTTAAAAGTCTGAACTCTGCTAAGCATTATCTATACCCATGAACATCTGTCTAAAATGGCTTAATTCCAATGATACTACAAAAGTTAGTTCATTTCATGATTTTGTCTATTGTTTAGCTAGTATCAATTTTTTAAGGTCTGAACTTAGCCATTGCTGTCATTCACTTTATCTCTCTCTTTTCTCATTTTCTTTTTGGGAAGGAGAATTAAAAAAAAACCCCAAACCTACAATTCAACAGTATTATTTAATTCCCTGAGAAAAATGCTTAAAGCCCTCTACACAACACTAAATATAAAATGAGAACTAGAAATCATATGAATTACATATATACTCTTTCAAACTTGAACATCTTAGTTATTAACTAATCCCAATTTCAGCTTTGGTGAGCTCATTTTAAAAGAAGTAGCCTTTATCTCATGATGTAAATTCAATAGCTGTTGTCAGGTCTATTAAATAGAGTATTATTTTATTTACCCCACAGCTGATAACAGAGCCACACAATTCACTCCAGACTGGTCTTCCCATAAGTTATAGCTATGATGTCTCCAAAGGGATAAAAGAAGTCATATCCTCTACTTCTCAACTTATTTTCATCATTACATATATTCTTATGCTGTAATAAATCACATGAAATACTTCTTGTAGCTACAGGGCTCAAGGAGTATCTTCCGTGCCTGATATTTATTTCAACTCTAGAAATATGTCTGAGTCTTGCTGAATGAGGAACTGTGTTGTAAACTAATATAACAGTGGATAGACATGTTTAGAGTTTAGGAAATATAGTTAAATAACCCAAATCTAATCATACTTCATGTATTGTCTCAAACATACATAAGTGTTATATGAAGTGCAGCATCCAGAATATTGTTGCTCAGTAAGCTGTGACAGGAAAGTGAACATCCTGAAAGCCTGACCTCACTGTATGACATGGGAAAGGAAAAATACTCATCTTCTTAAGCAATTAGAGAGCCCTTAGCAGGACAAGCCCTGACTACTACAGCCAGTTTGTAGCCCGTACCTAACCAGATGGTGGGCTATCCTGCTTGAGAAATAATCTCTGGTGAACAGTGGGACTGATTCTGTTCTAATTGGTTACACATTTCCTCAATCCAGAACAGAGTAGCCTTGGTTTTCCTTTATTTTCTATCCATTTTTTAATTATTATTGTGCTAGGGAAAAAGCGATTAAAAGGAAGGAGTTCTGAAGTAAATAGTTGATAAAAACTAGGATTAAATTTAGAAGAAGATGCTCAGCACCCACACAACAGCTCTGTCTCACCAAAGACTTATGATGACAGGTCAGGAGATCTTGGAAGAGCACATCATGGAACACAGACATATTTTGGCTAAATATCTGTGCATGTGATTACTTGATTTCTAGATTGGCTGTGTGCTTCCATCATTCTCTTCCTTACCTTGATGTAAGGATGTGATGTGATACGATGCTCCTTCAGACTCTCCACCTTTCAAACAAGCATTGAATCTGTATCAGTTCAGTTCCGTCTAAACATGCAGGGTTACATAGAAAGTGAGTAGAGCACAAAACAGGCTTCCACAAGCTGGTGTATGCCTTCAAACCTGGTCTTTTTGAAGTACCAAGTAGTATTGTCTCACTTGGTTTTCTCCATGAAATTAGCCTGTAGGTTTTGAAAGACGTTTTATTACTTGTGACCACAAAAATAGACCTCTGCATGCAGGATAACCTTGTGTGATGTGAGGGAGCTTTGCAGACCTGTTCTGTTTCTTCAGTGCAGAATGACATAGTTTATTGTCAGATGGATTGGACCATAGACAGAGGATAGTGGAATGGCTCAGGAAGAAGAACAGTGAAAGGAGAGGAGGACATGGACAGAAACTGAAATACAGGAAATTACATTGGAACATTCGAGAAGACTTTTTAACTGTGAGGGTGTTGAGGAGAGGCAGTGGAGACTCTCCAAGGAATTACTTAAAAGCCAGCTGGACAGTCATGATTTGGGCTGGGCTAGGTGGTCTTCAGAGGTTCCTTCCAGCCTCAACTGCCCTATGAATGTGTAAAATGGTAAGGAAATATTATCAGTAATTAATGGAAGAAAACATGATAAAGATTTTCCTCTGCCGTTTTTCAGCTATAACATGACCTTAAGAGAAGCAGTGAATAAATTACATGCTTGCTTCATTTTATTGTGTTCTTGTGGGAGAAGAGAAATACAACCAGTTATCTGGGAATTTACATTAGAGTTTACTCTAATATTTTAATAATATTTTTAATATTCCCCAATACTCTGGTCTTATTTCTCATATTTGGGTATCTGTATGCCATGGTTTGCTCTGTTCAAGTATAGGAATTATAGAATTCCTTTTACAGAGCATTGATAATGCATACCATTTCTATTTTCAAAAGCTTTTTGTAGAAGACTTTTTTATTACCATTACTTATATTTTAAAAATAAAATCCCCTAAAGAAAAGCCCACCTAGGAAATTAGTTGGTTATATAGCTATCCTGGCATCCTTTCATACCTAGTTAGCAGTAAATGTCTTCTTTTTGGAAACCTTCTTCTTTTAAGTTTGGTTAATAGACTATCTGTTTTTTACACAGAACTCATTTTACTGAAGCTGCAGAGTTTAAAAATCTCAGAAAGCTCTCAAATGGAAGGGTTGTCTTTAGTAGTGCTTCATAAACTTGAATGCTTTTGAGTGTAAGTCAATATCTTCTCAAAGTAACATGGGTCTTAAGCATTCAAGTCCATTAGGGCTAGGTGGTCTAAACTAATTGGAGGCTGAAAAGTTATAATCACCATTAATTTGACTAGGTACATTCAGTTTAGTTGTTCACATATAAGTCAGAAATCATAACTGCATTGTAATCAGTATACATATCAAAATCAGTGTATATATCAAAATCTCTTGCAGTATTTATCTTGTTATAAATCGGCAAACAGCTTTCAGAGTTTGTAATGAAACATATTTGACATGATTTCTGACAGAGTTGTATAATTTTAGACTAGCAAGCATAAATGTAGGGAAGTGTTTTGGGTTTTTTTCTGACAAATCATGAGGCCTTGGGTGGCTCTCATGAATCATCTTTCAGATGATGACTTATTTACCAACTGAACAGGAGTTATGTGTCATATAAATAATACAGAAATAACAAGTCTGGAAGATCTAAGCTCCCATTTTACCTGCATTAAAACCAATAATTTTTCTGTCCGCTTGTAATTTTTTTGGACTATGGTATTTCCAGATCTGAGGTGTTTTTCCAGCCCTCTGCATCTGAACAGACCATATCAGAAGTGATCTTTGAAAAGCACAACAGCACATTTCTTTACTCCAGTACTTAATCCACTTCCAGCCTTTAATTGAAAAAGGTTGGATTATTGTTTTTCATTTAAAGCTTTCATCAGCTTTTAAAACTGATAGTGCCTATATTCACAAGGGATTAAGGAAGAAAATAAGTATACATTTTCACAGCCTTTAAATCACATAATTTTCCACTGAAATTAATGTGTATCATCTTGAATTATTATTTGATCTTATATGTAAGTGCTCTGCTATTTAAAAGGAGTCTTAATAACAAATTTACCAAAGGCAGTTCAAAGCCCTTTTATCATTTTTTTTTTCATTAGTATCTCCCATTTTCATTTCATTGCTTTTGTTCCTTACCACCTTCTTCATCCAGAAAAATAAGTAACAGCCAGTGTTGCTTTTGAAATGGAAAAATGGTTTCAAATCACTGGCAAAGCTTAATGACTTCTGACTGCTGAGATATGTTAATTTAAGCCAGACCAAATGTTCCTCAGCTGCAAATATTTGGTGTTGTTCACTGGGAACTGGCAAGATTTATGAGGGCCCAGTGGCAAAGGCTCTCTGCTCACATGCCTCACATTACAATTGTTTCACATGTTAGATGATAAAAGGCTGTTTGAAAAAGAAAAAAAAAAGGGAAAGAAGGAAAAGAATCAACTTTTCACAGAAAATGTGTATAGGCCCAAAGAGGATGAGGGCTTAGAAAGACAGCTTTGCTTTTTTTCTGTCAGTGAATCTTCTCAAAGAACCATTTAACTGCTGAATTAATGTGGTATTCTCATGCCAATCTGCATTCTTTTCACCCTCTCAAAACATCAAAATCCATGTGACTGGATGGTTCAAAGCACTGGTAATGGAGCATAGAGGACTTGTTTTTGGTGGGGTTTTTTTCACTTCTAGGTGGCCAGTCCAAACCTACTGCAAACTGATAGTGGCCAAAAGTCATTAACCTTTGGCTCTTTGGTTGTTTTTGAGAATTAAGTTAGTGAGTTCAGTTTAGTAATGAGTAGATGGGTATCTACATAAGAAATACCCCAGTAAGTTATTCTGATAGACACTCTTGATAGGGGAGTCTTACTTGGATAGGACAGACACCAAAGTATCCTTTGGAAAAAGGCACCTGCACAACTAGCACATGAGTATGAAAAATCTGTGGAAACATTACCTGCCATTCTATATTTGACTTTGCAAGATGTAAATTGGGAAGCATTCAGTCTGTAGTAATTCTACAACAGCAAAAAAAAACCCCTGCAGCAGGAATGGGGCATTATAAAATTATGTTCTTAGATTTAATTTTTTCATACATGCTTAAAGGGAAATTTTACTTGTTTTGTTAAATGAAAGAAAAATGAATTTCTGACTGTCTTACATTTACTCTTTAATTTGCAAGTGACTTTGAAATTTGGGGGATTTTCACTATTCCTAATTGCTCCAATAGGATTAGATTTAAAAATTTATTTTCTGAAAGCAGAAGCCAGAAACTAATAGTAGCAAATCCTGGTGTGTAAGGAAAAGAATAAATGCTTTCTCTGCTGGACTGGATTAGACTACATATCACCTATAGCCCTTCTACTACCCACACTTAAAATCTTTGGGGCAAATGCAGTTTTGTTTTCTGAGTCTGTCTGGCTATTATTGTAGAAAGCCTGTTTGCTGCTTTCATGCAGACAGGTAACCTCGGTGTTCGAGCTGCTGGCTCACCGCTGCTGCTAACGCTTCAGTGCTTTACCACTGCTTTTTGTACCCAATTCATTCTCATAGCTGATACAAGTTAAGTTCTTCCAAATTCAAAGGAAGGAAGGGGACAGCAGATTTACTTATGCTGGATCAAGTCACCCCTAAAACCAAACAAAAATCCCACAGGTATTTCTGTGGAAGTCTCGATGGCATTCTGTGCCGAGTGAGCATCGGTGTGAATTCATTCAAACTTTACAGTATGGATGTTTGCAATCAGAATAGATTAACCCTGATTATACAAATCAGCCACGGTGAAGGTCTACTAAGCACAGAAATGACTGCTCTAATGATTATAGGGTGATAACTCCTGAGCAGTACTCAGGGTTTCCACTGAAGGTAGTGGGAGCCATGAGGGCTAAGTGCATTCCTAGGCTTTCAAACAGGAAAGAGAAATGCCTCTGCAGGGGTCAAAATGCCTCCTCGAGTGTTAAGAAAGGATAATGGTTCTCACAGATAAGAGAAACATCTTGAAATAAATAAACTGAATGTTGGAGGTTTATTTTTTTAAAAGTATTGATAAACTAAAATATAAAAATTATTATGTTCATGTTTGCATTTAGGCTGAAACTATTGTTCCTTGGGGGAAAAAAATGCACCATTTGTGCATTTGTATTAAGAGTATTTGTGTTAAATACTCTTAATTATGCTGTTCACTGGGATAAAAGGAAAAAAAGCTGACAGCCAGCAAAAGAAACAAAAATCTAAATTCTTTTCTTGCATTAAATATGACATAGATTTTAAAAAGCAATATTTTTACCCTTGAAATGTTTGAAGTATTGACATTCTGTCCACTCAATTGTCAGCTTGTCTTTAGAGATAGAGCTTCCAGGTTCTTAGCATTTAGTAAACTGACACTGATCTCTATTCTTCTTTAAACTTGTATGCAATTGTTGGCTTAAGAAAAGCCCCTCCATGATACCATGAAAGGTTATTCTTGCTGTAGACACTTCAAAAATTCTGTGCTATCCTTATGGCTGTTTTCCCAATCTTCCAAATTTGTATTAATAAATAAACCTTGTTAGCTTTAATTAAGTTTCAACAAAGCTTGAAAGGGGATTTAAGAACATTATAGGCTGCTGTTCTTGGGGGTACATGTAGAAGTTGTGGCTTGAGCTGCTGGAAGGAAGGTCCCCAGTGCCTCAGAGCCAGTGAGGAAGGGGAGGTGGCAGGACAAACACAGAGGTAGAGCAAAGATGGAGTGAGAGCCAGACCCAGAGAGGAAAGAGCTGTCTTCACAACTTCTTTGGTTAATTCAGTGGGAGTCTGTGTGTGTTATTTGGGCAGCATAAAATCAGCTTCATGAATCTAAGTGTGCAGCTTTGTGTACTTAAAACCAAAGTCAGAGCCTGACTTCCTTACCTGAGCAGAACCCTCGTCGAACTTAAATAAACGGTAGACATGAAAGCCTGAAAAAATAGCTTTTCTCCTTATATACTAGATAGATATATAAACAAAATCAGCTGCATGTTAATAAAAGTTAAACGAAGAAGAAGTATAACATCACAGAATGAATTGCCAAACCTTCCCAGCAGAAGCAATGGCATTGCTTGATTTCTCTGCTGTTATTTGTACTGCTGTGCTTACTTTAGAGCGCTAGAGAAGTCCCCTATGATTTAAATAAAGTTTGTCATGTTTTACTTCTATTGGCATGTGAATTCTTCAAGGATAAAATATCTGCTAAATTTCTCTGTTTTCTCTCACTGCTGCTTATATGGTGAAGCATGATTTGTGGTATTTAATATAATCACAGTATCATTAATTTTTTGCTAAAATGTTTCTGCATATGGCCATGCAAAATAAGTATCTACCATACCATCAGTTGCTTAAAGAATCAAAATGAGGATGACAGTGTTTTTCTAAAGAAGATTTCTCTGACTCTTTCCACCCACAGGCTCTGTTGAAGGCAGTAAATAGTCCATTTTTGTTAATGAAGCTTCACTCATACAGCTGGGATTGTTTAATATTTTACGAGTGTTACTTTGTTTTGCTCTCAACGATCTCAGGCAGTTAAGGATTTATGAATCGTGTTTTTCTCAGCCCATCTGCGGTTTCCTATCTTCCCTGGCCTTGAGAATATGTTTAAATTTATTAAAGCGGAGCAAAGGCTCATTATTTCAAAGGAGAGCCAAAGTGACACAGTGAATTGGTTATTAATGGAAAGGCACTGCCATAGGGCGATTGAAATTTAATGATATCCTACAAGAAAAAAATGAGGGTGTCACTTTCCAAAAAGTCATGCTAAATGCCAGCCTTTTTAAGGTCCTGCCGCTAATTTTATGCCTGCACACAGTAATGTTTTCAAAAGCGTTTAGGAAACACGGACCAGTGACTGTACTGATTATCCTTTTCACCTTCTCGCCTGTTCCAAATGGGTTTGTGCAGTGAGCGATTTAATCTCTAAATATAGGGAACGTTAAAAAAAATAACATTGCTGTTTTTCACAAGCTAAGGGCCTTTTGCAATCCTCCAGAGATGGACTTGCAAATATGCTATCTCCATATGCTCACAGTAAGCTCTCAAACTGGCTCATCACCAGAAAAAAAAAAAAAGGAAAACAAAAAACTTCAATCACTTTATTTCTTCTGCTTTTCTGTCATTCAAGAGATGTTTTATGTACACAGAGTACATTTATCAAAATTTAAGTCACACATGATTAGAGCATACCTAGGAATCTCTGAAATTTCTCAGTTTTTCCTGATTAGTCTACATTTTTTTTCAGAAGATAGTCCTTGTTTCTTGAAATGCCTTCCACCTGTTTTTGGATTATTCTTAGTTTTTAATATAATGTTCATATAGATTTTGTCACTATGTTTTTTTCAGTTTGAAAGACAAGCTGTGTAATTTCCTGGCAAAATTCAGAGTATTCTTCCAAAGTGTATGTTGAGACTTGGGCACTTTTTTTTGTTGGTCTTGTTTGGTTTTTTAAATTTGAGCTCGTTATAATTCTTAGACTGGGGACACCCTATGATGTGGTCCTTAAGTGACTGTTGAGAGAGTTTCAAATGGAAGATGGAGGGGAAAGGGGGAATACCTTTGGTAGGATTGCAAGACCAGGCTGATAGAAACCTGTTGATGGTGCTGGTGCTCGGTGGAGTATTATTGTTTAATGTTCCAATGCTAGTGATAACTATATGGTTCCTTCCTTCTAGTTGTGTGTTTCAACATATGATTTACTACAACTGTAGCCATGTTTAAGCACAATTGAGGAACACGGGTTGGGGATAAATCATGGATAACACAAGGTCTGTGTAAATGTCTGGACAGAAAATAGCTTGTGATAACCATGTCAAAAAAGCAGGCTTTACATTAAACACCTCACAATGTTAGATGACTGCTCCTTTGTAAAAGTAGAAGAACTGGCAAAGGATTCTCATGCCATGACAACAAAGCTGCTATGGCTACACAAGCTATTGTGTGACCTTCCTCAGTTCTCAGCCACTGGGATGAAGAATCTCCTTCAGTACTTCCCCATAGCTGTTCTCCTAAAATATCAACTCCCCCAGAAAGCATACAAATATGCAGCAAAATGAAAAGAGGTAGTAGCATAAAGGGATATTTGGTATCAATCATCCTCGGTTAATACAGAAATGGTAGGAGTCTGTGGTGGAAAAGACATGCTAGGTCACCTAGTTCATCTTCCTGCTGGTGCGGGAAATGTTCCCGACATATATTTTCTAGTGCCCTGTCCAGTCCGGTTTAAATACCTGATGCAACTCATTTATATTTATATTGTAATTTTCTTACAAACATAAATATAAAACCAAACTCCAGACGTTGCCCTTGACAGGCATATTAGTAACAAATCATTTTCTAACCTTGCTTATGTTAAATTTCCAACCATCTGCTGACAGGTAAACAGAAATTTCTTTCTTTTTTTTTCAGTTTTCAGAATACTTTCTCTTCCCAGTCTCATCAAATGAAATAATAAAAAACACAACTGCCTTAATTATAAAGTGACAGCACCATGTTGTTTCTAAAAGGAGAAATGTTGCCCTTTCTGGGGGTGTGGATGTGACAAGCATCCCCTACCCCTCCTACATGAAGGGATAACCTGTGGTCTTAAACGTACCATCTGCTGTTTGAATGCTCTAGAGGTGCAGGCAGTCTGAGGGCAGGAAAGACTGGTAGCCATCTCCCTACATTTTACATGTTAGCAGTCCTAAAAGAAAAATAAAAAGTTAAATTATTGCCAAATTTTGAAGTCTTTCTCTGACAGAGTAGAATCCTGAGGCAAGAGTTTCTGGTTAGTTCCATCTGTAGAAGAGTTGCAGTGGGGAAGAGTTCCTTGCCGATGGAGCCAGGCGAGGTGACGTGAGTCATGGGGAGTGTCATTGCTGAGGAGAAGGCAGCAGACACCGCTTCACACGCCTCGGTCTCGGGTCCGCGCGTGGGTGCTGGCGGTGTCGCCTGCTCCGCAGGGAGCAAAGCTGCTGCTCGGTGCCTGGAAACCACTCGGTGAGAGGGTCTTGCTCAGATTAACACACCAGGAGCTGGAGGGGTTACGAGGAAAGGTCAGCATCTGTGCGGCGCTAAGTGTCTTTTTCTCGGGCTTGAATCATGGAGAGCTAGGATCTTCAGAGTGGGGCAAGAATTACTATAGCCAGTGCCACGCCTTCACAGGGACTTTCTGTTGTCTGGGGTGAGGGGGTAGAAAAGTCAGAAAACAGGGTCGTTGAGACTATCAAACACCGTGTACGCTGACACCCTAATAGGATTTGCATACCATTTTAAAGAAGATTGGAGAAATGGTGACTCAGGCCTGCAAGTTTGGTCCCTCTAAGCTTCCTGTTTTAACTATAAACTTGTCATCCTATAACCTTTCTAACAAAGACATAAACACTTCAGCTACATATATTTTGATTGTTTCATGACAGTTTACTGGAGGCTTAGCAATGACAGATTTCTTCATTGTCTTTTTGCCAAAATTTGTCCTTTAAGTCATTTTTGTTGACTGCCCCTTTTAGCAGCTCACCTCACAATGAGAGAGGAGACAATTAATGGGAGGGTGATTTATCACTGCCAAAAACTGTCAAGGACTTCTGTTGTAGCTGGAGAAAAAGCAATTTCACATTATGGCATTTCATTCCGAATACATTGTATTTACAGCTCACAGTTTTATTTTCAGAGCCTATTATCAGGTGAAACAGTTGCATCTGAAATGTTGTTTGTGACATAGGTGACCTGTTAGGATTTGATAAGTATTTACGCCAGAGCACAAGGGGCTCACACATCTGCTGTTGGCAGAAGCAATGGAAAAAAATAACCTGGAAATGAGGCGTTTGATTTTTCTGGTTCCTACACTCGAGCATCTGTTGCTATAATTAAGTGGCATTCAGTAATTGCAGAGCAATGGTGAAATAAACATATGCATTCTTGCCAGCTTTTAGGATTTGGTGTCCTTACAGCAGGAGACACAAGCAAAGTGACTTCAGGAAGAACAAAGGGTTCTGTAACAAAGTTTAACAATTAACTTTGCAATTGCATAAAGAGAAATTTTACAATGAAAAAGAAATAGAGGAAGAAAAAAAAAATCTAAATTGGCCGGTAGCTTTTATACATTTAAAATGATTGTTGCAAGAGGTAAAGCAGAATATTGAACTGGGAGCATGATAACATTTTTCTGTTGAATGGAGTTGTATTGGAGTTGTACTTAGAAAATAAAAATTGAGCATGCAATACTAAGAAAATGAGAATGCAAGAAATCTATTATACACAGGTAGTTTTTAATGAAAGGTAGTCCTTCTATTTGAAGGGGTAGTTGAGGTCTCTGAATGCCCCTGCTGCCTTGGTTTACGCCTCAGTTGTGGTGTAAATGAAAACAGAACCTGGTGGTCAGCATTAGTTGAGAACCCCAGTTAAAACAGACTTTTAAAATGAATCATTTGTAGGGAATTTGTTAAACAATCTGGTGTTCCTTAGTCTGTGGTGAGATTCAGTGTACCTTTTTAGGTTATTTTTTAAAAGTGGGAAGAACTGGGAGAATATAATTTTTTTTCTAAGAGACGATTTTAAGTCAGAACACTGTCTCATCTGATCAGAAGTTTTGTGATTGTTGTGAGTTTTACCTTTTAAGAACAGGCTGTCCAACAAGTTATTTCAGCAATGGTCCTTGTACTAAAAATAAAAATAAAAATGGATATTTGAATAGCAGAACCCATGTAACCCAACAGATATGTGGCAGATGTAGCATGTTATAAATTCTAAGAACCTAAGAATAGAAAAGAGTGTCTGTCTCTTGCTGTCTGTCGAGGCCCATAAAGAGTGAGCCTGAAAAAGAGCTATTAGTATTGTTTGAGGAGGCCATTCTTATATACGCTTTGGCACTTTCACTTGCATGGTCTGGAGCAAGTTTGGCATTAACTGTGCCTCTGCCTTTTTGGCTGGGGGAGTAAGAGGAGCTGCTGTGCAGTGGGTGGTAAAAACCACAGCAAGTGTCTCAAATATATGCATAGGTACATGCCTGCTTACATACACGTACATATATTCACATGCACACACACAGAGAGAGAAGAGATGTAATGAATGAAGCAAAGAGAAAAAAGATCTTGTTTCATGGAGAAAGGACAGGACTGAAAAGTGAATATAGATGATAGCTTTTCCTTCACTTACAATCATTGCTACATGGCCATAGCAAGCCAGTCAGAGTTTTAAAGAGCTGGAATATTACAGGATAAGGATCTGCGTTGTTTCCTAACATAAATGTCTTTTCAATGCTTTTTTCACTTTACTGTTCAGATATTGAAACTGAATCTCTTAAATCATTTTGTTTGCAAATGCAAATATTTTCAGGGTAGACACAGCTTTCCAAACTGATAAAATAGGATATTATTTTTTAGCTGCATTTAGTTAAATCTAATGCTAATTTTAGTAACTACATTTTAAAAATTATTCCTACAATATACATTTTCATGTTATAATTCTTAAAAAAAAAAATCTCATCAATCTTGAGGATGTTAATGTATTAAGAGTCTAATAAACTAATAAACTTCATATATGCATCAACTTGCTTTTTTATTCTGCAAGTGAGCTACTGGATTTTGGTGTTGTTTGGGAAAGCTCATGAAGCAATATACCTGAATGAGGTGAGAGTCAGGAGATTTAGATTGTTTTTCAGGCTTTGCCAATAACCTGTTGTGTGACTTTGGGCAAAGCACTTCACAACTGTGTGCCTCTGCTTCCCTCTGTGCGTATTTACAGATGAATTCTTTGAGGAAGGAGTTACCCCTTAAGCATTTGCACAGGAGTTTGATTTCCTTTTTGAGCCCTAAGCATTAAAAATAAGTATTCTCACATTTAGTATTTCACTGAGCAAGGTTGGAAGCTTTTTATTTTTAATGGAGGTGAGCCCACGGACAGTGGCTGTGAGCCTACTCCTGCCATCCTTGCATTGGCTCCTGTTTCTGAGCTATTTCAGTAGGGAATGTGGCATTAGGACCTCTTATAATCAACATTCTTTTGCCAGCATCCATTCTCAGCCTATTAAAAGAAAAAAGATAGTTGTGAGAACTCTGTCAATAGTGAAAGATCTATTATGTTGTCCACTAAAAACTTAGTAGATGCTATAGGAGTGATTTTAATTGAGATTTTTACAACCGTTTGATAACACTGTTTTGATCACCGTATTTAGGGCTGGATTCCAACAGTGGACATAAAACCTCTGACTAATCCACTGAGTCACCCAGTCCCTGTCATATATTGCTTAATGGTCCATGCTGCCAGGAATTATAATAGCTTTCTAGTAATAATTTTTCTTTTTTTTTTTTTTAAGAAACTTTATGGGCACAAAGTCTTATAAAAGTTTAAACTCTGATTTTTTAAAAGGCGATGAAAGGAAACTTCCTAGAGCTATGCTAAACTGCAGATTTTTTTTATTTACAATAAATGTATAGAGTCTTACATATACTGTAAGTTAATGACTAATATTTTAACTTTGGTTGGTTAATGTTTGCAGGGCACTTACAGATGCTAGAATAATCTCTAATGTTTTTGCTCAATCTGCTCTGGAGATGGATGAAATAAATAGTTTAAACTAATTAATGTAACACCAGCTGTTACAAGTGCTTGGCAGACGTCTGTGAGTTTTGATGGGCAGAGAGCGGCTGTTGTACTTGACTTTATTTTAGTACAATGTTGATCACAGTGTAAGCTGGAATAAATGACGAGCCAAAGGAAGGAACAGAGGATGAATTCTGTGTAATGCAAAATAAATATTGCCCTTTTTCTGAAAATATTTTTTGAGGTCGAGGGAGATTTATAGTGGACTTCTATAAAGTCAGAAGTGCTGTGACAACAGCTGTGCTAAGCATGCTTGGTATTAACATGCTTTTTAAAAGCTGCAGAAATATATATACATAGACATCTATGAAATTTCACATTGCTTTTAGATTTCAAAAAGTGCCAAGGCTTAGTATTAGGACTTTGGCTGTATATTTTATTTTTACCTAGCAATTACTGTTAGAAAGAATAGCTGTTTAAGGCAGGTAGATAAAAAGAAATACTAGATCTAGAAAGTCAATATGTTTGCAAAGGCAAAGTTGAATTTTAGTGCTGCTAGTATGTACATGGTTGTAGTGGGTGTTTTTATTTAAAATGTTGCGCTCTAAAGAATAAGCATGACTGCAGAAACTTTCAAGGTACAAAGTACTTATATCAAACTGAACTTGGTACTTTGTGCCATGGCCTTGTTTTATCAGTGTCCAGTCAAAAAAATTCCACAAAGCCTCAACATATATCTGATGAGAATTCACTGTTTTCTGAGTTTAATAATAAGTTAAAATATCAAAGTAACTTCTTTTTTAAAGTTAGAAAGTAGAGTAATTGTGCTGTGGCAGGGGAACGATGGCTGCTATCTCTCTATGTGCCAGCATTAAGATAACAGTGTCATTGTACAGATTGTTACCCTGTGAATATGTCTAATAAGTTATTATAGCGTGCTGAGCAGATGGCAAGTGTGCTCCTGAAAGAATTGATGGATGGGATATGATGTCATCAGTGAGATGACAAGGTTCACAAGGTACTTGACCTCCAAGAATAAGTCCTAACTGGTTAGAATTCTAAATGGTGAACTTTTGTGACACTGGCTAAATGGGAAATATGTGCAATTTGTATTTCTTTATGGTAGTGTTTACCCTCTTCACTGAACTCCACGTAATGGGATTTGGTCCCTGAAGACTTGGAGATATTGTTGGAAGGTTTCACCCTGTAACCTTCAGAGGATTTCAAATACAAATCTATACATCTAAACTTTAACAAAATCCCACTGAATTATATTTATGAATTTAGGTTTGTAACTTTTCTTGTTTTATATGTATGTTTAAAGAATTTAATTGAGATGATCAATTAATTTAACATGTACTCCCAAAAGAGAAAGCTGCTGATTCAGTAAAGAAAGTACAAAGCATAAGCTTACAATTTATACTTTTATCAGAATGTCTTTGAAATTGTGAGCTATACTAAAATGACAAGGATCTTAGAAGTATAGTAATTTTAATTATTACTAGATTCTCTGTGTCTAAACTCCATTAAACAAATAAACATTTGATCATTCTATCCATCTTAAAATGCATCTTCCTTTCTGTTATGTTCCAAATTATATAGTGGGATCTATACTGTTGAAACATAGGCCTCCAAAATAGTCCTTTTAGTTCTTTGCATGATTCATGGCATGAAGACAGTGAACGCAGAAGCCCCAAAATGGGGAATCATGCTGCTAAAGCTTAGGAACTGTCTAAGAGCTGCATCTGATGGATACCTACCTTCTCCTCTTTGTTGTGTTGAGAATTTAGGTCCTCGTTTATAGAGTGATGCTTCCATGGCAGACTGGATAATCTAGACAGTGGAATTCTGCCATTCATCTCTTTCAGGCACTCCCTAATCCCTACTGACCACGAAGTGAGCTCTGCATATCTAATTTTGTGAGCAATTCTGCAGATAGGCAGATCCTTCAGAATTAGAAGTTTGTACCTATACACTGTAAATTGGAAAAAGAAATGGGACATGAAAAAGACATTATATAGAGAGTCTATCAAAAAAATAGCTACTGAAACAAAAGGGATAAATGAATACTAAAGCTATATAATACAGCCTTCATACAGTGAAAGTTAGAGTCAAAAGTGTTTGGGGTCATGTTTCTTAATCCCTCAAATGAATTAGTCATTTTTTCCCATTTATTTAGCTGTATTTGGCAATGATCAAAAGCAGGAAGGTAGGAGGAAGAGGCATGAACTTAGTAGTTAGCCTTTTTTAATCTTTAATAAAATACTTCTAGTTTCTTAAAATGCTTCTTGTTATTTGGCTTCTTTGAAATGAGAAGATAAATTCCTTGTGGAAAACTCTTCCATGTTTTATTGATTGTTTGCAGAGCAAAACATAAATTCTATATAAAAAAAATAAACCATGAGAGCATGTACATGCATACTTGTTCTGAATTCTTTATGATATTTATTTTCAACACTGATAGTTCCTTGCGATATTTGAATATTCATGTGACAGCCTAGAAGTTATTTACATGAACTGAAACAAGAGGAAACCAGATGAAAACACAATAAATCCTGTAAATAAAACCAATATATTATCATTTTTATATTTTCTAATGTTCTGAGTTTCAAGTAAGTAAAATTTGTTTGTAAAATTTCTGCTACTGGGGAATATTGTTCCATTTCTTAAATCAGATTGTAGGTACAATAAAACTTCAGAAACATGTTACAAATTGCTTCCATCTTTCCTGTATAAATAAGAAGCTGAGGGTTCCTAAATTACTTCAGAATTACAGCAAAGCTTTGGATTAAGTTGTAAACATTATAACAATGTATCAATTTTAGCATAATTGCTTTGAAAGTACAGATTACGATTTAAAGTTGCCATTTTTTTCCATTTCATTTTAAATCCATGTTCGTTGTCATCCAACCCAATGCAAGTGTTTTACTCATGTTCTGGCATCTACAGTTTCAGGAAATGTACAGGCAGTAGAAAGAAGATACTGTGGCTCTCAGACCATACTCTTCCTTTTACTTCAGTACTAAGGGTAGAGATATTGTGCCTGCAAGAAAGAGTAACTTATTTACACATGACTTGTAGATTGTTATCTCTCTACATGTGGTTTACTGTCTATAGAGTTATTCTTTCTCTGGTTTATTGCCAGTTTATCTGCAGTAAGAGAGCAGTAGCCTGTTCAAAACATGCTGTTAGTAGGGCAACACAGAGCTGAATCTTTAAACAACACTTTCACTATCTATGGCATGCATCCTTTGTTAGTGGATGGATTCAAGGCATTTGTTTCCATTCTGGTAAGGTAATGTTAAAAAATAGTAGTGAAATGTCACTATTAATATGTACCAGTTTTTTAGGATAATTAAATAATAATCTGTCAAAATATTTAAAAATATTAGATGAGTTGATCAAATAATTTGATAAATTTTACATTCAACTTCTCCGTTTTTTAATAAAACTGAAAAAAAAACAGATTCCACATCTATTACCCTTCTGTCATAGGTTTATTGGTTATGTGGCTAAAGAAGTTTCAGGAGCCAGCTCTTTTCTGCTCAATCTGATCAGTTCATATATGTCTGCATGTGCTAGAGAAATGTAAAATATTAATAGAAGGTCAATGAGTGTTCACTGAGCTCTCTTTGCCATATGGCCCCTGTGGAGGATAGAAGGCCCTGGCTAGCTTAAGCCTGCCATATGGACCTGGTGGAAAAAGGTGGGTTTCACACACAGAGCAAACCTACCATATGGACTGGGTGGAGCACTCAAAACTCTAAACATTTCTTGTACACCAGGGCCTTTTACACAGAAGAATGTAAAAACATACATAATACATTACACACAAAAGCCATTGAAAAATGGATCAATTGTGTAGGTTTATATAATGCTTTCAAGCAGTGACCAAAACTATATAAATAATCAGGGCTTATTTTGAAAGAGTGAAGAGGACAATCAATCATTTACAACTGACTTTTTTACTTTGCATTTAACATCTGTTGTATAATGGGACTGTACAATGCCACCCTTAATGCTGTACAAAGACAGAACATCCAAAAATAGTGATGGGTTAAAGCAGTTTCTCTCAATGTGTTCCCTTGGGTTTCTTTTCTCTCTTGTTCTTAACCTGAAAAACAAATTTAGCGCACTGTGCAAGAGTTGTGAGGCAAGTCCTGGACTTAGAAATGTCTTCTGTACTCTTAATCTTTTAAGGAATTTAAATTAAACATAAGATAAGATAATTGATTCACATTTAGTCCCTCTATGAAGAGTTTAGTGTTACATAGTGGTCTTTTCATCTTCTTTTATAGACGAAAGACATAGTAAAGTAGGATAGAAAAATTATCATCTTTCAAACCACTGGACCTGATGTTGAACCTTCCTACATGTTCCCATGCAAAGTTATCTGTATTTTCTTTAGTTTTACTTGGTTGATTGGTTGGTTGATTTGGTTTGGTTGGGTTTGGTTGGATTTGGGGTTTTTTTGCAAAAAGAAGCAAAAGTCAAATCAGGACCACTTCGGCTATGATTTTACCAAAATACAGTAAAAAAGAGCAAAAAGATGTATTTTTAAGATCTTCTTTTTGTTTTCTTACAAGTTTTGATAATTATTCAGATCTTGCTTTCACATTTTTATATGAGAGAATGAATTTTACATATGGGAATGAATATGGAGAAAAGAAGTCAAGATCTGTTTTATTCTGTAGACAGAGAGATAATCTAGGCTGACTTGTCCCTTCAGATTTCTGTCAAAATCTTTTCCTTTTCTCTAATTGTATTTTTTCTTGTCTGATCCTGCAATTTCAACAAGCAAACTAATTTCTTCATGTCTTTAAAGAGGAAGAAACTTCTGAAACAAAGACACTTTAGAAACAATCAGTGCTGCTGAGGAAGGCGTTTGAGATGTAAGGAAAAAGTGCAAGAAGTAGGAGAATCAGCTGAGTTGCAGAACAGCTAGGACAAAAAGAAAACAAAGACAGTGATTGTGAAAATAAAGGATTTGGATTTTACCTTTTGAACTCATTGTACTAAATATTTTGTAATTGTAATTGTAATACAACCAGCCTTCATCAGTACCTGTGACTTCCTTTTCAAAATCAGAACAAAAAAATCCCTGAATTTGCTGTCTCAATCTTCTGGGTCCAGGAGCTCACAAAACCACGCAGGGTGGTCATTTCCTGATGCAGCTCTTGCTTTTTTTACTAGACAGGCTACAAGCCAACCTGTTTTTTGGATACAGAATAAAAGAATTACCCTTAAATATATAATGATATCATCAGGTTGAGATAATAAAGCTTGTGCAGTCTGTTTCAATTTGTTTAGTCAGTAATTGTTTTCACAGTACAATAATGTTAAAGATCTTTTGATTTCTGTTTTGTTTATTTACAGTTATGTCATACATATATTGTTGTAAAGTCTTAGAGAAACCTTGAACCACTCCTGGGATTCGTATTTTATTTCTGTTGCATAACACTTATAATTGCTTCAGGATTAAAATAAAGATTTTTTCAATTATGTTATTGGCATAAACATTTAAACATTTACAGAAGTTTTGATATGAAACAAAATTAGTACAAAGTCCAGTCCCTATAGTGGAGATGCAATGCATATTTCCTTGATATTATGATATGATGTAGATAAAAGACTGAAAGAAATATTTAATTTGCATGAAGGTTTTAAACTGGATCCAAAAAAAGATTTTCATTTACTGGCAAGTGTATGGCATGTTTGCTGTGTAGGATACTTTAGTTTTCTGTATTTAATGTAAACCAAACTGATCCATGTCTCATGATGACTCCAAACTATTTTTTATCTTCTTAAATCAGTGCTGAATGTGACTCATAATGCATAAATACATAAAGGATATTTTTTTTTGTGTTCTCTGATATGTATTCTGATATATTAGCATAAATTACATATTCCAAGACATGAAAACACGTGCGGGCCAAATCTCACTTTAAAGTGGATGCCTGAAATGGAGCAGAAAACATTAGAGGTAAAACTTCTACATTATTCTATCAGTGAACATCAAGCTAGTGAATGCCATAGAAATCTCACTAATGGACATGTTCTGGCAGCTTGTTGCAGATGTTTGATGAATGAATTGCAAGAGAAATCATATCAGATGTAAAAATGCTTGCCTTTTCATTCTGAATTTTGTTTCTGAGCACTCAGGGGTTTAGGGGTTTTGTTTGTTTATTATTATGGATTTCTGTGAAACTCAGATATTAGGATATAATGTATAGGCAATTATTTGAGAAATGTGGCTATAATATGGTAAAGGACTGTTTCTGATGCTATAAACTATGAAGCTCATACTGAACTCCCATAGGCAGACAGCCAAATTTCTATTAGGATATCATAACCATATAATCCAAACTGTGTACATCGATTATTGGCTACAACATTTGCATCTGAGTACTGGAACCATTCCACAGATAGAAGCATTAAGGGTGTTTATTATATTTGCTAAAAACATATTATGAAATAATTTGGGAAAAGTGAGTTAAATACACTCTCTTAGGCAAATGTTGGTGTTTCAGCCACAAAAATCAGGAAGCCTCGGTGTTATACTGCTTCCATATTAAAGCAGCTCACTCTTTTGTACCCTTCCTCGTGAGAGTTTGTCAAAACAGAATGCTTCACATCCTTTTGTTTTCACTGACACTTAGTGTGTTGGCATGAAGAGAGTTTAGACCTGGAGTTACTAGATCACATATTTCTGTAAAAGCTATGTGTTGCCATTTGGGTGCTCAAGCAAAGACTGGGTACTCTACTGAACTACTGATGGTAGAACACCCGTTCCCTGAACCTCTCAGAAGTCTGGCTGCAGGGCTGGACCCGCACAGTCCCTTCAGTACTTTGTTTCCAGAGCCTGGTTCCTTCCCCTGCGTTTCCAAAGCATTTGAAGCTTTTCATTGCATGTTCATGAATTCCTGAACCTATTGCCCAGTAGCCCCATACAACTGTGTCAGTTGACTCCATCTGATTTGGTTCTTGATTATTTTATTTTACTGGCATCTTTGGCACTAATACATCCCAGGGAGGAATTTTGGCAAGGCAAAAGCTCAGAAAGAGCTTTCCATAATATATTTCTGTCTTGCTGTGCATTTTAGATTGGTCATCTTATTCACTGGTCCATGCATTATAAGTCCAAATATTAGAGGTAATTGCTAGTACACCTTTTGTTAAAGATATTATTAAAATCATGAGCAATTAAGAGGATCTTGCAGGGAAATGAAGAGAATATGTGTATATATGTTTTTAAATACTGGGTTTCTGTAAAAAGCACTGTCCCTGGAATTTTTTTGTATTTATCTAAAATATGAGACTTTCTCATTTTCGCAAAAAGAAACATAACATTATTCCGTATGAATATTCAGTTAAACAAAGCACTTATGTTAATCAATAGATCCAGTTTTACATATTCTGACCAGATAAATATTTTTCTGCTGGGACAGATGAGCAGTACAAGTTGCCATAAATGAGAACCGTTTAAACCTCTTTTGCCTTCTCGTATGAACTTCTCTCACATATTTATTTGTGAAATGCTGTACTGCTGTCTTCGGTGCTGCCACTTTACACCAGATGCCAAGCGTGCCTGGTCAACATCATCTGCTTGCCAGCACTCTGGGGATGAGGGTATGGGACAGGTTATGAGTTGCTGAATGAGTGACAGCTGACGAGTGTTGCTCAGACACATTACCATACATTCATTTTCTTTTTGGGCATCTGATTCATGCTGTCAGCAGATTACCAAGAACATGTGCCATGTAAAAGGTAGCAGGAGCATTAATACTCAGGCCCCCATAATTTCAGCATGGTTGGATATGGACTTCTTGAAAACATCGACTTTTTGTTTTCTTCCTGAAGAGAATGAATATTAGAATTTTAACTGAACACAGACCAAGGAAAATAGTGTGCATACAATGCATTGCCAGGTATTAACATAAACCCTTCATCTTCAGAGAATTACAAGTTACCAGCTGTGCTCTTATCAAAAACTCCCTTCTTACTACTGTTACACTTACAAAGAGGAGTGCTGTTATTTTAGACGACAATGAAAAAAATGCTAGTATTGTTGCTATTCCTTATTTTTAAACCACCTTAAATCCCCAAATAATAGATGCTTTTCAACTTTCATGAAACATGTCCAGAGGATTATTAATACAAATCATGTGGCCCTTGAAATGATCCAATAAAATCTAGCAAAATGCAGTTATTATATTGTCTATAATGTTTTTTCTCTGCATTTTGCAGTAGCCATATGGAGGCTGTTATAGGGAGAAATGGGCAGCACAAAAATAAGTATGCATACTGTGGATGCATTGCCTTGTGTATTGCTTTTATCAGTTGAGATATGCATATTTATGTCCATAATTTTGAAAATGTGAGGTTTAGTCTACAATACATTCATTATGCAGCCTTAAAGTCCAGTCTCTAATTTGAAGTTTGATGTTAATCAGGAATTTAGCATAGACTGAAAATACTCGGCTTGATCATTTGATTCAATGCATACATTTAAGAAAGCTGGATATATGATCAGGGAACCAGCTTCTGAGCCAGTGCAATAAAGGAGATTAAATAGCAGGTTTTGTGAATGTTGGGGTTTGATTTCCTAACCAGATATCCCTTCACTGCAGAGATGATCATGGACACCCCTCAATGAGACTTAGGAAGAAGCTGAGAATGACTTTTGTGAACCTCTAGGGAAACGCATTTGCAGAACTCTCTGCATACATATATACATATAAGCAGTTCTCACAGAATTGCTACAAAGCCAAGAAATATTCTTTTTAGCACTTAGTATTGCCTGGCTGATGGAGTGGAGTTAGCAGAGTACTAATTGGGATGTTTGACATGAACTGGTAAAATACATTTATACTTTTTTCAGCATCCAAAGCACAGATGGCATTACTCTGCATCTGATTCCTGCCAGTCGTGTATAAGGATCTTTAAAAAAGAAATAATGGGCATAGTTCTTACAATTAAAAACTGCAGGTTATAAAATTATAATGTGCTTTCTTTTTATACTAATATATTGTTAAAAATGCTGTAAAAATATTTAGAATACATTTTTAACAACCGTTTCATCTTTTAACAATCATTTAATCTTTAGGAATTTAGAGTTAAACTCTTAATTTCTTCAGAGTTAATGAATGTTACCATCAGATGTTGAAGATATATGTGTTTTATGATTATCAGATATATACAGAATAAAGTCTGACTATTCCATTCCTTCTTTTTTCCTGATTGTTCAATGCACTTTAAAAAATTGTGTGAAAAAATTTGTGAGTAAACCGGATACTTTTTGTTACGGGGGCAGAGAAACCATGTAATTTTGTTTTGCATGTTATGTGTTATGATGCCAAAGTACACAGAACAGAAATACCACTGGCATTTTAACTTTCCATTGTATTGTAAAATATCTTTGTTTAAAAACAGGAATGATAATTTATTCTAAAATATTGCAAAATCCTTAGAATAAATAAATAAGCCAATACTGCTTGACCCAGCCCTAATCAGTAATAGGCTGCAAAATAAGATAAAGGTTATTAAAATAATCCTTTTATTGAAAGAGAAAATTAGATAAGTTGTGCTGATTGACTCTGAGGCCCTCCTAGGGACATATAAAATGAAGAATAAACTCAACTTGATCTAGTCCAAAAAGCCTGAAGAAATCCTCACAGCTGGAACATCATCACTAATTACATTTTTGCTTTTTGGATATGTATTGCCAGCTCTTTCTGTTCATTTTTAGTGATGCTATTCCCATAATTCCTTAACAAACTAAAATATGTGATCTATAGAGAATGTATTATATATTTTTGCTTTGACAACTGTAAATTTCACTTACCTTCAACTAAAATTCTTGAAATATTGCAAGAATTACTTGTGCAAAATCTGTTGTATGTAAAAAACAACAGTTTAGCTGTTTTGTTTATTCCTTGTTGAGTCATATAAATTTCTTGCTCCTGGGCAGTCTGTCTTCTCCCCTCCTTCACCTCAAAATCCCACTCCTATTATTCCTTTCCTTTGAGTGTCCTTCCCTATATTTTCGACTTTCTATTTCCTCACTTCTTGATTACTCCTTGTCTTTTGTCAAGTCCTCTCTGTTTCCAGCCCTCCATGTCCTTACTCCAGCCAGTAATACGTTCCTTTCTCCCCCTCTTTGTTTATAGATAGGTTGGCTTACAAGGTATCAGCGTAGAAGAAGGTGTCACTTGGAGAAGGAGTGATCCCAAAAGTTGTGTTCAAGAAGTGATTCTCCATCTGGCTCTAATTTGCCATTGTGGAGGCAACTCGAACTGCAGTATGATCAATGGTCCTGAAGAGTAGAGGCTGTGTATTCTTTAAAAGGATAAAAGAAATACTGGAAATTTATTAACTGAACTTTTTTCCAAAAAGGAAAAGCATCAAGTTAGTACATTAAGTTTTCAGTGGTTAAAATCTCAGAGGATTGTCGGGAAATATGAGTCTCACTGTTGGTAAGAAAGTCCTGCATCTAAACCTACCTCTAAAATGAACGCATAAAACTAAGTTCTTATGTCCTTTTAATCCTTTGTAGTTCTTTACATCAAGTGAAGGTGTGCATATTTGGAAGCCATGCAACTTGTGACAACATTCCACAATAGTAAACTTGATACATAGATGAATGAGTTCTCTAAGACCTACTTGCGCTAATACATGCAGGTGCATCAGGTGCAAAGCCATTTTGCATGAAGTACATATCCAAGAAACTTAGTAGCTGTGATCCTTTCCATGTAGGTTTTTAATTTTTTAGTCATATTTCTTATATTTTAGTCTCATTTATGTATTCTTAGAGAGTTGCTATTCCCAAAGTCCTTGGGCAAACATACCAATCCAAGAAGCAGAACTCAGTGGACAGTGTTTGCAATGGTATTATTAACTTTGAGAGCACCAGCCTCTTCAAAGTGTTACAGAAACATTGACCAGTCAGTCAGCCTACTTGAATATTTGATATTACTTCCTGATTTCCAGCTGCCTCAGTTGCAAATGTTTTCATTTCAGAGTATTTGGGTGTCCTGGAGAACTGTTGTTTGTATAAAAAGAAGTAAATACATTGTAGATTAAAAAATAATTGAAAGGAGTTATATATATATATCTTATAAAATATATATACACATAACTCTTCTAATATATATACATATTTTTATAAGAGTTTTGTAAGAGTTTCAGTACATTCCTTTTATAGTTGGTAATATCCTTCACAGTCAAATTGCATTGCCCCCAGTTACATGAAGGGTTAATCTTGAATGACCAGATCTACAAAGCAGCCAAATTTTTGGGGAATTGGTCAAGTGGATTTTATTTATTTGTTTGTTTGTTTCTTTGTTTTTATCTGCTTGAAATTATTAAACATTTCAATTGAGAATATGGGACCCCTTGTTCTTTTGTGTTAATATAAGTCAAGAATTACGGATCAATTAAAACAGAAAAGCTCCTCACACTTGAAACCTCTAACAGCTAGGAAGGTGAAATATAAAGCTTTGTACCAAACTGTTTGACAACATAAACCGAAATAATATTAAGTCAAATGGAATAGATTGCTTCTACAATGTAAGAAAAATGTATGCACCAGATTTATGGCAATAAAAAGTGGAAGCAGAATCCTCTTTCATCATTCAAAGGGTAAGAGGAGCCTGTGTTAGGAACAACTACATGTGGAATATTTTGCAGAGAACAGAAAAGCCTCAAGATGCATTGCAAAAAAAGCATGACATGATTACAGAATGGCAGTAATCTGTATAGGTTTTTTTCAGCCAGCTATTATTGCTTGCTTTCAAATCCTGGCAATATCAATATTTTCCAGTTTGATTGGTGGCTGGTCTGAACTTATCCTACTTGCTTTTAGGAACAAAGACAAGAGAATGGCTACCTCTCTTCATCTATTATTGTTTAAATAGCTGTCACAGCTTCCAGGATGTCTGTTTCCATGTTATCTGGTGAAAGAATAAAATAGAATGGCAACAAACCAAATACAGTGAAATATGTTTGTTGTATTTGGCCCAAACCAGCTGCTGTTTACAGATAAAATCTGGTTTGAACAAAACCAGGTGAATTTTGGAAATTGAGGAACAATGGATGGAGTGGTTGTAGCATTTACATATATTTTAAAGATACGTGTCACATTCAGACTTGCCTATTATGGTGATTTAGTTCATATGTCAAGACACATATTCATCTCTGCCCAGATACTGTAGAGGCTTGGGTAGCAGCTTGTCCTATCCTTGTTTATTTGTTAATTTATAGCATCTCAGTTCCCAGAGCAAACTAAGGCAGGCCCGGACATTTCTTTGTTCTGGCTTGTTCTGTCTTTTTTCCCCCCCTCTTTCTTTTCATTGTTGTGCTCCCCACTCTGACAATGGAGTTGAAGATTGACCCTATTTCCCCTTTTGCCCTGACTTCTCTTCTAACACTTCCTTTGATGTGTTTAGACTGAAAATACCAAATCTCTGCTTCCCAGCAAGGGCTCCTCATTTTGCAGCATTGCTCTGCTAGTAGCATAAGAGGAACATTAGTAGTTCCTTTGCAGCAGCTTAAAAGATGTTAGGCTAATGATTATTTGGAAACAAAAGATATCTCATCCTTTAGAGAAAAGAGGACTTGTGCAGGAATTAAGTATTTTTAAATGTTTTAAAGGCAAGAGGTCATATTATTTTGCTACTAAGATATGCAGTTATGTTTTAATTGGCTGTGTTTACAATGTGGTTTTTCTTGAAAATGCATTTTTTTAAGGTTCCCTCAATCATCGCTTATCTCACATCCACAAACATCCACGCTTCCTGTGTATAATATGTACATTTGCTCTGTTTCAAACATACTCACACTCAAAGTTTATTTCACATGGGACATCAAGAAAACAAAGTCACATTAGTCTGTCTTTTTTTTTTTCAGAGTTGATATTTCATTAAAGTAAGTTCAGAGTAAGTTCATCTCTCTAGTCCTACCCTTCAGAGTAAATTTGTTTCTGTTATTTATTATAACATAATGGTTTGGATGTTACTTTGGGTTCATGTCATACTAATCTTTTTTGAGTTTCTTTGCCTATTGCAAAACCATGCCACACATTGTTAAAAAATCTTTTCAAACTTCATGTGTTGAGCCTGCACAAAGTACAGCAAGCATAACATTAAATAAATTGTAAAGTAGTAATACAGTAAAAAAAATGGATCCCTTGCTTAAATTCTATTACAAGATCTGTGTTAGGAGCTTTCTGTATCTCAGCAATTGCCTTGAAGAGCTGTTTTTGAGTTAATTAAGGCTTAACAGAGTTTTTAAGTGGGTCAGTTTTATCCGGTATCTTAAAATATTTTGAAAATTTGAGACCTAAAATATCAGTAAGATTCCGAGTAGTCTTAGAAAGTAGGAGGTCATTGATCCATTTTCCTGGCAAATCTAGAGGAAAATTATATCTTTTCAGTTTCCTTTCTCATTTATATGAATCAGCTTCACCATGCTTGCTAGTGATTCGACTCTTTCCAGCTGTATCATGCAAGTGCAGTGCCTTCATTGCAACCACTGATACAAAGACAAAGAAATCTCTACCCCAAAACCTTAAGGATGTAACATGGAAGAGGCTTTTTAATCTTTTTAATTTTGGGTAAAAATCATTTGGGGAAGACATATTTTCCGTAGAGGAAAAACGTTTTCAGCAATGCAATAATATTATGTACTGTTTATAAATATATTGTCTAACTAGTTTTGTTTAAGTTTTGGCTTGTTTCTTTTGATCAATGAAAGCATAACAATTCTGTCAGCAGTTTAGAAAAAACTATTTTATAATGGTTTTTCACACTAGAATAGGAGTGGAGAAGTTGAACTAAGCTAGTTTTCAATACCAGGAATATATAATTTATTTTTTCTAATGAAGTGATGAATATTTCTATAATATTTTAAAAGTTGGAAAGAAAATACTCATATATAGGGCCAAATTTTAATATGTTACTACAAAATTACTGCAGAGCTATCCATGCTGCTGTGGGATAGCATGAGGATGGAGGATACATCCACATGGTACATTTTTCAGAGCCTGCTTTGAATCTCAGTGATGTAGATAGGAAATGGTTCAGAGATCTAGAGCCAGTTTTTTTTCAAAGCTTTGTAACATGACTGGAAAACTTAAATATAGCTGAAAAAATCCTTTATGATTCTGAATGATCTGAAGCTTTCCTTGGTCAACATTAATTCCTTTCAGTAACCTTAACCTGGAAAGCTTTTGAATGATGACTTTATGAGAAAGCAGTAATTGTGGCATGAATTGTGACAAAGAGGGCATAAGGAGCAGGGTCTTTCTCCTTGTCCTCAGCCCGAGCCACAGCAAAGCAGGAAGATCAGCACCCAGTATAGGACCTCTCCAAAAGCAGATCTTTCCATCTGAGATGGTCATCTTAGGTTTCTCTTACAGTCAGCAGGCCACTTCTAGAGGAGGATTTGCCTCTTCTGGCAGTAGATGCCTGTGAGAGTTCAGATGGACGAGTACCTTAGAGTGGCATCTGCTTCTTTCCACTGGCCATAAAAGACCTGAGTGGTGCCAGCCCAGCACTAGATGTCCAAATGCCTGTTTGGGTAGTTCTGTGGAAGGACGTAGGAGGAAAAGCTGTTACTTTAGCACTGTAAATACTGGCCAGCATGACAGAGCTGGTGAGGAGATGGGACACGAAATCTGCACCTGAGTGTGATTAATAAAGGTTGCTTCCTTCTGTGGGAATGGTGATGGGGTCTGGTGGAATGAAGTTATGGGGACTTTGAGTTATGGATGTCCCGTCCTAGGGTCATAACAATCTAACCTTTTTTTTAATGCAGATTTCAATTTTCGTGGTCCTAGACTATGTCCACTTAGGAAAATACTGTATTCAGTCCAAGACAGAGCTCTTTTTAGGCAACTAGGATCAACTTTCACATACAATATTTATGTACCTGATAAAATAAATAGAGAAGTACAACCATTATTGAAATTATAATTAAATCAATAAATAAAAATAAATTTGCCTACTGCAAAAGATATGTAATTTACAATGGTCAAAGCCAAAATGGAAAAAGGTGAGTCGGACAAACTCCTTTGTAGTCGTATAGCTGTGCAGAATCTGCATGATACCTAGGCTACATTCTGATGTCCTTGGATTGTACTGAAGTACATCAATATGTGTCAGTTAATGACTGAGCCCTTGGTATGAAGAGTATGTATAGATATATGTATCTCTCTCTATATATATGTATAGATAGTTTTCCTTTTGAAGAATTCAGATTAACATCTGGTGCAAAGAAATTGACCTAAATTTCTTTATCATATCAACAGTAGCCTAAAAATATTCTAGAGAGTAAAAAAAAAAAAAAAAAAACCCAAACTCAAAAAACCAAGAAAANAAAAAAAAAAAAACCAAACTCAAAAAACCAAGAAAACTACAAAGTAGGTTATTGAAGTTTCCATTAATTGGGAGGGGTTTTTTGGGTTTTTTTTTTTTTTGCACTTCTTAATCTGTTCACAGATTATCTGTGAAATTTTAATCTTCGAAGTCTTCAAGCTGTGCAAGATTCTTCCCATTGTCAGAAGTAATCAGATCTGATTGTTACAAAGATCCCACTAAGGAGTCCAGCACTAATTGTTAGAAGATGTCCATGCTTACAAAAAAATTAGGCCAGTGATTGTTACTGTGCTGTTAATTTTATGTTCTGTTCAGAGCATCTTTTAATCGTGGCAATCAGGTGTATTTTCTTGATGAAAAATGTACTGAGGAGCTTTTCTTGATGTTGCAAAATTTTCTGAGCTGTAAGTGAAACCATTAAGAGTGGGAAGGGTTAATTGTATGGGAAGCTTCATATTCAAATAATTCTCATATACAAAGTATATGTCATGCTAGAAAATATTCTATTGTCAATCCAAATAGAACACAAACTAAAATGAGATAATTGGGAAGGTGCCCATAAAGTCAGCCTGAATATATTATCACAAGTATATGTGAGATAATATTTGTTTTAAAAAGATTCTATGGCACTGTAAACTCAGTCTCATTAGAGACTGCATTTAAAAGGCTTATAAAGTTACTCATTAATGTTATCTTGTTGTATCTCCACAGCTTTTTCATTAAAGAAAATTCAGCAGAAAGCATTTTCTCCTGATAGCAGGAACCAATTTGCAATAAATGTTCTGGAAACCACTAGGGAAGCCATTACTGAGGTCTAATAAAAACAGACAAGCGTAACTTGTTCTATATTTTTGTTTCAATCACATACAGATGAGACCCCGCTCTCCACACCAACCGCAAGAGACAGCCTTGACAAACTTTCTCTAACTGGGCATGGGCAACCACTACCTCCGGGTTTTCCATCTCCTTTTCTATTCCCTGATGGATTGTCCTCCATAGAGACCCTTCTGACTAACATCCAGGTAGGCCTTTTTGTAGATCAGCTTAAAGGGATGGAGAGGAGCCAGTTTTGTCTAAATTAATAAAACCATTCTAGCTTAATCAGTTCATATGATTATTTGGATCAACTAATTTACAGAAACTTTCTTGTAATTTAGGTTTTAAAGGAACCACAGCAAACAAATGAATTTAGAAGCTGTCAAATACAGTACATAAAAATACAGATTGTATATTAAACCACAGCAGAAAATTCAATGTAAATTACATTGATGTGTTTAACAACATTTGTCTTCAATGCTCTTTTTATTACAGGCTAATGAAATGTATCTTACTGTTTAACTTTATTTCATTTGCTAAACAGAGAAGGAGTTCTTTAATAAATAGTTATTTCAAATTGCTAGAGTGGCATGGTGGAAATGATATTTAAAGCTATTTGAAATGTGTCTCCCATAAAAGCATTTACAAAAAGCAGTTATTTTATAAATAAGCTCATTTCACTTAAAGTACTGCCTTTAAAGAATACACTTCAAAGGGTATTACCAAATTTTATATAGATTTCCTATTTGGTAGTTGCAGTGTCTGTTGTGTGTATAGTAAAGCTGTGTTCAAATACTGTTTTTATAGTATGCACTATCTATAGCTTGAAGCTACATTGTTAGTGTTTCATATTAGAATTAAGAATTTTTTTTTGTTGACAAATTCAGTTATCTTGTGTTCCCCCTATGCAAATTTGTGTCAATATGGTTTTATATTGCAAGCAGAAGCAAAATGGTAGTGCCAGAGATAATGCAGCCATCTTGCATATTTCACAGAAGCCTTGTCTGGGCAGCTACCAACTTCTAATTTGTTGCCATATATTTCCTGCTCATTCTTGCAAACACATAAAATCAATTGTATTCTATCCAGCAAAGGATATGACGGAGCAGGGCCAAATCCTGCTCACTTTACTGTCTGAAGAATTCTCATTAAAGTTTATGGCACTTCAGAATTGTTTTATGAAAAGTATATGAGCCGTTCATTAGTTTTATTTTGAGGTCTAATAATGGAAAAATACTGCTATTTAAAAAGTAAATATTACTATCTCTGCCTAGTCTGAAAAAGCATATTTATGAATAGCTTTTGCAATTCTGAGACTTAACGTCTTAAATATTTAAACAATGAACCAAGAGAATTTGATAGCATCATTCTTGTAACATATCTACTGCAACCTGTAAAGATTGTATTTTTTCTTAGGGCAGAAATACAGTAAGTAAATTTTTAGCTGTACATAAATGCAGAAAAGTTCTTTGTAATTTTTTTGACAAATGTCTGCACTCAATGTCTCTAGACAGCAACCTAATGAGCAAAGCATTCAGCATCAACAGGTTAGCTAATCTCATGATTGAATATGAGAGTGCTGCACTGCTTCAGGATAAATAACCAGGATTAATTTGCCAAGAATGCATTCAGTTTTGTTTTACAGAAAATGTGATTGTGAATTTCAGTCATTACTGGCTTTTTTAATACTCTCATCTTACCTGGAATGAAAAGATAAAATAGAAGGCAACATCATAAACAAACCAGAAACTTTTTTATACCTTCTCTTATAGTGCTTTTGAATGTCCTGCTCCTTACCTTGAGGTTCCATATCATGACAAATCATCTGTTGTGTAAAGTGGTGGGACATATGTCCTTCCGGATTTTTTCAGTATGTCCCCACATCACAATACACGGTTTTGACAGATTTCTAGGAATCCTTTCATAACAGTATATGAAAGGCATTTCCCTCCCTCTTCCCTGCTCCAGGTTTAATTTTTATCAGGACAAATAAGAAATCCTCTTCATAAAATAAAAAATAAATAAAATTAGTTGATTTTCCCATCTGTGTAGGAAGTGTTGACTTTAACAGCTGTAGAGTATATTACAATATCATATGGACAACAGTGGCAATTTTGTTAATCAATGCCATTTAAAATGGTTTCCATATTGCTATTTCATTGCTATTGCAGTGAGAGGGGGTTACCCCATGCCCATAAATGAGCTGGATACTGTGATGCTGACACTTCCAGAACAGTTTTAGGTATTTGATTACAAGTTCAAATTTGTTGATGGCATCTGTGGAAAGAGGCAATTCTGTACCATGGTCCCTGATTGCACTGTAATTTGTGACTTTGTTAGGAAATGCATAAGCAGGATCTGAAAACCATGATGCATTTATTACCTGAATTAAAAGGACTCTTCACTGAGTAAATGGCTCCTTGCTGTCCTTTGGACCTGATGTGCTTTGCATGCCTTTCAGCAGAGTTGTGGTTTCCATGGGGAGGTGGAGCAGTGTGATCCCTCAGTGTTCTTTTGTTGCAGCAGTGGAGCAGGTCTAACTTCTTCGAATAGATTACCCATGGCTTCATGAGTGGATTTGGTAAACACTGCTCTTTTTTCCCCAAGGTCATTCGTGCTGAAGATAAGCATGTGTCCTTTCACTGCAAGGGTATATGTCTGCTTGTGAAATGCAAGTCTACATTTTTTGTTAGGTCACAGATCTGGGGAGCACCCACAACATGCCACCCATTGTGCTGGAGGTAGCCTACATTTAGAGATGTGATCATCACAGGAGTATACAGGCAAGGAGTTTCTGGCTACACTAATATGCATGGACTTGACTGTGGATGTCCCTGACATGATCCCCTTCTGTATATTCAGTTGTGTGAGGTGTAGGGTCTGGAAGAGCTGAGTAATACAGACTTTGGGGCCTCCAAAAAAGCTTGTAAAGACTGCCCTGGCTTAAAAAAGAACAGGATTAGGGTGTTGTATGGACACTAGGAGCTCTAATTTTGACCTTAGACAGGGTAAAAAGGAATCTAAATCTTATCATTGGAACAGTGCTTTTTGGTTATGTGAATAAAATTTCAAAACATTTTGTTATTTGAAAACGAATGTGCCTTAAGTCCTGCAGATGCTGATGAGCTCAGATGAACTTGTTGCCTAACTGTAATTATGTTTCAGAAGTCTGAGTCATTTTTTTAAATTGACCTCTGAGCACAAGTGAGTCTCTTTCTTCCATCCATACCAAAGTTAAATGGATAGCCCCATATCATGGACTCATAATTTTAGGTAAACATTAAGCAAGCCTATTTGCTTCTGCTGTCACCAGTATATCTTTCTGTATACCATATATATGTTTTGGGTTTTTTTTTTACTTCTCCATAAATACTTAAGCAAAATACAGCGTTTAATTATTTGTACATTTACAGAGCGATAGCAGCGATATACAAAACCCAGAATAACCAACGTTGTTCTTGCTGGGGACTGCTGAAATATAAATAATAAACTCTAAAAAAATATAATTAAGCAAATACATTAAAAAAAGGAATAAGGTTGAGAATATATTTTCTTACTTGGATTTATATCTGCACATCTAAAAGGAAGAAAAAATAAATTTCCCTGGAGAAGTTAAATCAAGTGATATGTCTGTTTTTTCACAGAGTGTATTTGTAGATTTCTTCTGGATTAAATGCTGGAAGTCTAAGTGCAGTTGCAGGGAGGATGAAGGGTGGGGGAAAGTGAGTCACAGCAAAATGCTGTGTATGTGCTAGTGAGAAGGCTAAAGATGTCTCCATACCCCTCACATAAGTTTACCTTTTTGAGTCATGGCCTGATTATGCCAAAGTATGTTACAGCCACCGCCTTTCACAATGCTACAATATTCTTGGGTAATAGTAATGTTCTTTCAAGCTTTTAGAGCCTGAATCTCTACTGTCCCTGAGCTAAACTTCCATTAATATCTAAGAGATTATATAGTTGCACCATGATAGCTGTATTTTTCTATCAAGACTGTGTTGTACTGACACATTTTCATTGCTAATTAGTCTTAAAGAGATACCTAAAATAATTTGCAAGTTTCCCATTGATGTTAATAAAAGCAGTGCATGGTTGCAAACTAAATTCCCCTCTGAAAACAGAGAAAACTACTAGATTTATTGTTGTGAGTCTCCTGCACTGTTATTATCTATGACTAAACACTAAAGGAAAAACACTGCAAACAGTGGATAAAGTAAAAAAATACCAATTTTACTCCATGTCATTTTATCCATCTTCTGCTAATATTCAAGATCATTATTTTATTTTTCACAGAAAGTACTAGTGGAAAATATCATTTATACTTGTGTAATATGCCTTTATCTGTGCTAAAGTATGCTATCTGAAATATTAAAAGAATTATCTTTCAGGGGTCATCTCTAGAGATATTCTAACTGTGTTGTCTTGCTCACAGTACTTAGTCACTAGGCAGTTACAAATAACAGATATTCAAAAATTAACATGTGAAATTAACTAGAATTGTATGTATATATTTCTTTTCCTAGAGCCTTTCACTAGATGCTTTTAATGATAACAGCATACAAGTTATATATATATATTTTCCTGACTGAAAGAGAAGCAATGTTATTTGAAAGTGTTTTCACCATGAATAGCTAATACCGCAGAAAGAAGCCCCTGAGCTGCCACCCTCTGGAAGCCGGGAGTTTTGACTAGGGAAACTCCTTAGTATGCATGCCCTGATCTTCTAGTTTCCCTTTTTGCTCAATGTGGGCAATTGTTGGAAACAGGGTATGAACTTCTAGATAGACTGTCAAACTAATTAGCAAGGTCATTTTGATGTCACATATAAACACATAGCCAACTAAATTCTGTTAGGTGGAACACACTCTTATAGATGCAGCTAGGAAGAGGAGGACCTTTACATCCTCCCCTCCACCCCTTTCAAAGTAGGCATCACATTATTTGCATAATTTAAAAATAGTGATGAGTAATACTGGTTTTAAGACTGAGTTGAGGTTTGATGCATGTTTAGTTTCTATAGGATCATGAGGCTGCCTTTATATGATGGTGTTCTCAGATCAGAGAATGGGAAGAAACTCATATGTCAACTTAGCCTTGTGTTTGGGACAGTTCTAAAGGATTTATCAGTGAAAATAACTAAAACAAGTACACTAAAGTAAACAAATCAGAATTATCAATAAATCTCCAGGGAATAAAATGTCAATTTTTGACAATACATTGAAATAGAAATTAAGAGGGATACTGAGAAGAATGGCCTGCCATGCTTAAAGCCGGTCTTCTGACAGAGCCACACCATATTACAAACAAATCTGGAACCTGAGCATGTTCACTGCAATTATCATTATCTAGCCTCCATAATATCTGACCTTCCCTAAAGAGAAATATTTTTTTTTTGTTAATGTTCCATGTTGCACTGCATTTCCCATTGTCATTGGCAGCATATTGATTTAATATCAGGTTAGAGAATTAGCCATAGCGCATACAAGTTGGACATATTGCATTTTGTATAATTCTACAGCTGATCCCCTGGGAGAATTAATAGAATTTCATGCAACCCTGAAATTGCTATTCCTATAACAGGGGGCACTGATGATTTTTTAGATGTTGTACTTTTTTAGTTTTTCTCAGCCCCTTCTGCACTGAAAGAAGGGAGCTATTGAATATTTCCAGTATTTTTGCATTAGTGCTGTCATTGGCAGCAACAGCACTTTTGATATGCATCAGTTTGGCTCTAGTGCAGATTTTTTTTCACATTGGATGCCTACTGATGTGCACTGATTTAACTTCTAAAAATGAAACTTAATTTTGTGTAGCTTATAAGTAGTCCCTAGTGGATCTTGGCTCCAAAAAGCTAATATTTTTCAGACATAATCAGCAGCAATAGGTAATGTATTACCATTAGCTATGTTAGCAAGTATAAAAAAAGGAAAGACTGGGGGAGGAAGTGTGGTGCAGAAACTCAATAGAAAATGTAATAATCTTTCAGCAGCTTCGTACTTTACAGCAACTCTTAATATAAAATTACACACATCAGTGTTACACTCTAGTGTTATTCTCCATGTTTATTCATAATGATTGTTCCATATTTAAGGAACACCAAAATATTGTGTTTTCTCAGCCAAGGACAATAATAGTTTAATAGTAATTTATTTTAAACTGCTACTGATAATACAACCAATCAACACATTAAGTGATGCCAACATTGGCATCTTGCTAAATAATCTCAAGGCTTTGCACCGAGAGTACATCTTTCAAAGATAAGTCAACAAGAGCAATCAGAGCAGAAAATTAGAATTTGGTATCTTAGAATTAAAATACAGCTAAACTAAAGTTTTAATTGGGGTGATCTAAAAGGGCATTTGATGTAATGATCTCTTTCATTTGTTACTAATTGTTTGTTCCTGATGAAGAAGAAACATGTACATGAATGTAGTTGAATTGAGTAAAGATGGCAGTTGCTTTAGTGGCTTGATTTTACTGTTAAACAAAATGAATTTTAAGTATTTGGGAAGACAGTGTTTGCAGCTTTAAACTTACTAGACAATACACTTTTCATCAACAAATACTTCTCATGTAATTTCTCCTGATCTGGTTTATTTATGATTTGGATGAATCACATGTTCCAGTAAGTGAGGAATAGGAAGAGATTAAAACATTCTAGAGTTTAAGCATAAGCCAGAAGCAGGTATTGATAAACACCTCCTACTTCAGTTTCTTACTAATTCAAATGCACGAAACACAGGAGAATATGGCCAAGGAAAAGGAACAGAATTCAAATTAATATTGACTTCTGAAAATATTTCCAAACACTTCCAAGTATTTCAAATTGTACTTTGTTTTGCATATGTATGTAGGGTTTTATAGGTAGATTTGTTTTTCTCTAATAATCATTCGCGTTTAACATTCAACCCAAAATACCTTAGTGATTTAGCTATTTTACAACAGCAAAAGAAAACTGCTAAAAAAACTTTAAACATATTTGTGGGGACATTTGTTTTGTTACCGTTGTTACCATATTCCAAACGTGGTTCTGTTCTTATTTAGTGTATACCATTTTGCTGACTGTCTGGGTTTGCAGTCAGAAGGTGTTGAGTTCTTTTAGCTTCTGTGGACTTCAATAGATTGAAGTGTAACTGAGCTGCAGAGTACTAAGCTCTGGACAAGACAAGATTTGAGGCAACAATTTAAAAAGGAGGATGAGGAGTACTGAAAATAACAGGCTCTAGAAACAGAACTAAAAGAGAAGTTTGAAGGACACAAATTTTACAGCAATCATTGACACTGGGAAGACTAGTGGGATAAATGGGCAGATTAACACTCACAAACAATATTTTTTCTATTTCTCAAGTATCATTATACTTGCTTCTTTTTCCATTCTTCTTTGGGAGATATTAAAAAAAAAAAAAATGAAAAATGCATGCAACCCAGAATCCAATTTAGGAAGCGTGGCTGCAGGATGAGGAAGCTTATTTGGCAGACGGATATCATGGTTTTATGTCTGTAGTGCTCAACCAGGTCTTGAGTGTGAACCTTATATCTGTTAGCTGAGTGTTTCCCTAGCAGAACCATTGGGGAGTACTGGTCTGTCTCTTTAGTTGGCATTGTTTTGCTTTATATCAGTAATTAAATCTCTGTTGGGTCAAATTATCTCTATGGTTAAGTTATCAGGAGTCTTGCCTAGGATATAGGAGAGTTAGTTTCATATCCATGGAGGTTCATATATGAATATCCATGCTTAATTATCTGCTTTATTATGATAGCTTCAGTATGAGAGATTTGGGTGGAGACCCAAGAGCTTGATGGCCAGGCTTTTGGGAAAGGGAAAAGGATATTTGCATGTTCATTTATTTCAGTTCCATTTCTCCTTATATTTTGATGCCCTGTCTCAGAGTCCTAACTATCTAGTTAATATTATTAATCAAACGCTGTTAGCTGTGCCAGGATCAACCAATTTCCTTGCAAAAGAAGAAGGAATTTTGAAACTGGAATTCTCAAAAGAAGTTTAAAATAATCTGAATTGTTATTTCCTGATACACTAACAACAGAAAGAAAAGTGGAGTTTGTCTAAAACAGCTCAGGTCAAGAAATCAAGAGATGATTGTGTTTTGTTTTTCTGCAGTGAGATAATAATTATACAAATCAGGGAACAGACTTGTTAAACAGAGACCTCTTCCTGCTTTGTGACTGTCCTTTCCTTCCTATCACAATATACCTATAGTCCATGGAACCTTAGTGATATATGTAAAGGGAGATATTAAATAGTAATTAGTAATAGTAATAGTAACAAGGATGAGGAGCAAGATGGCAAGACTTTAAAAGGGACTTTCTCCTTTAGCTAATTTCCATTGGCTTGGGTTGGGCTAAAGATTGAATTCTGTGTACGATGTGACTGTTAGATTGCCAGTTTTTCTTAAAAGGAGTAAACCTATTCCTGTATGTTTTTCACATGAGTTATATGCACAGTCAGAGGTGAATTTGCATTTTCTAAGAAAACCTGACTCCCACCTTTTTACAAATTTCTGTCCACCTGTTAAAAAGTTAATTCTAGTTAAGAACTGCTGTTGATAATAGGTAACTTCAATCCTGTGGCAGAATTATTTTCTTTCTAAAATACCATCTCCATCAAGGAGAAATATCAGTAATTAGTTATTATGTTAACTGTTTTATAGTATGTTAACTGTTTTAATATTCTCCAAATATCCAACTTTATTTCTGAACAGGGTCTACTAAAGGTTGCTATAGACAATGCCAGAGCTCAAGAGAAACAGGTCCAACTGGAAAAAACAGAACTGAAGATGGAACTCTTCAGGGAACGAGAACTGAGGGAAACACTTGAAAAACAGTTGGCTGTGGAGCAGAAGAACAGAGGTATCTTGATTAAGCAGACATAAACACCTCGTAATTTGTTTCCTTAGGAAACAATTTTCTATCAAACATCTGTGTTTTATCAAAATTTGATGTCCTTAAATCATGTTTGGTCTCAGCTGAGTGCAATGAAGGATGTTTTGTAACCTGCCTAATTTTGGATAGGGTCTTCATGAGACTTGGAGCCAGGACCCTTCTTTTTCTCAACATTTTTCTGGAATATTGTTACATTAGTAATACAAAAGCAATTATAAATACTCCACGTGCTGTAACAGACCTCTGCAGGTTGCTATCATTAGGAAAAGGGATAGCTACTTAATACAAAGACAGTTTGTTTCAAATTTAAGAATCTGCAAGTTTTTAAGAACTCTGCTCTGTTCTTATAGTGCATATTTAGGCAAACTATGTAATAAATATAAAGATAATGGTAATATATGAGATCTTTATAATGCATAGTGGATAAAATACATGTTTGTAGAAGTAACAGTGAAGGGCCTTCTAAATGAAGCAGAAGCATTGGTAGAATTTGTAGCATTAACATCAGCCCACTGTAAAGCCTGTACATGTTAGAGATTTTTAAATAATTACATTGATAATGGAGGTGAGGCAGTTTGGAGTGATTTGCATTAACTATTTGCATTACAAGCATGTTCCTATCTTTATGCTTTAATTTCTCTGTCTCTGTATGTCTCATCCTTTAATAGTGTCTGATTACTTTGCAAGGACAGTTAACCTCTGAGACTCCCTTGCTGTTTAACTCAGACCATGACAAGTCAGATGTGTATTTTTGCAGGGCTAGAGTTACAGGTCTCTTCTTGTCCCGTTTAATTTTCTGGTAACCACCTAAACAGAGACTCCCAAGAACAATTGAATTCACAACTAATGTCATTATGCCTTAAACTAACATGCTAGCAGTAAGTACACAATGTAATCCTGTTTCATGCCTTGACCCATTAAAGGGTAGGACTATCACATCATTAATTACCCTTTTTTTAACTCCTGAGAATATATTTTGAAAGACAATTGCTCTTAACAATTACCACACCTGTGCAATGAATCATCCCTTTGTCCACAACAGGTCCATTCTGCTCTATACAATTGTACTAGTTACACTTTTAAAGTAATTTGGTAAAAGAGTAATTTGGTTAGTCTTCACATCTTTCTCACAGCTTCTCAAATATATGTTCCTTTTTAGAACTGTAAAATCACGTGCAAAACAGAAAAGGTTTCAGGGTGAACCCATCTGACCTTACTTTAGTTTTGCCATCTACAAATTATGTGTCTCATTTTAATGAATAGAAGCTCATTTTCTGGACAATTCAAAAAAAAAAAAGGTATAGCCTGTTCTCAGATAGGTAGGTAGGGTCAATTACACTGTGAAGACTTGTTTCTCTTCCCTTTAACTCCAGAGGACACATGGTTGATTAGGCTGTGCTAGACACATGTGTTTTGAAAAATTAAGCAAAATTAATTTCACTCAAAGTTGTATGTCAGAAAAAAAGACATGGGATGGTCCCTTATTTTGTTCAGGTTACTGAAATAATTGGCAATTCTATTTTCAGCATGATGCATTACTTGCTTTTTTATATGCATCCCTCTTACGACAGTCTTGCACTGGGAAAATAGTCAAACCAAAAAGGACTGGATTTGAACAGTTAATGGTGGTATGCAGCAAGCCAAATACAATGAGGATGACTGTCTCTGCTAGTGGATACTTCTGTACAAAGGAAAGAAAAGTATGGATTATTCTTTCAAATTAAGGCCGGATTGTAATTATTGTGAAAATTTATTCTTCAATTAAAGGCAGAAAAATGTGTAGGAGCCTTTACCTACTATTAGTTTTTTAGATAGCAATTGTCATGTCTTAAAGAAAGTTTCACATGTCTTAAAGGAAGCATGAGCAAGAAGGGGGAAATGTACCAGATTCCCTGCTAAATGAAGAGATACCCTATGAAAATACTGAAAAACACCTAAAAGCTGCAGCATAGAAACACAAGCCACTGTGTCACATACACATCAAACCCTTTATGTAAAGGTGATCTTCAGCATTAGGCAACATCTATCTATCTTTTGCTATAGATGAGTATTTTTGCCTTTTTTTATGGAGTGTTGGATTCACAGCTGCTCCTGTATGTTCTACAAAAGTGCTTATTTACTGTACTGTTTCCTTCCTTCTTTTTAAATTTTCCAATTAGCGATTCCTAAGGCTGTAGGATGTGTCTCATCAACTGGTGAAAGTAGGATAATATCTCTTCTGTGAGCAGCTACACAGTAAGGGTTTGCTAATTCTGGCTCTGACTGCTGTAGTCACATCTACAATGTGTCAGCCATGATGACATTTTAATTCAGAAAGCAACATATGTTTCCTTCTCATTTATTGCAATCACTTTCAAAGTACTTATAATGAAAACATTAAAACCATGCAATGATTCAAAATGTATTTAGTTTCGCCTTTGTATAGATGCTAGATGTTCTTTGATAGTATGAGCTAATTAGCCTGTAAAGTAGTTGGTGTTGTACAAAATGAAAAAGAACCAAAATTCCAAAATCTTGGATGTAAATTATATAGTTATTCTGACTACAGGATATGTGCTTACATTAATTTTGTGCCTGAACAGTTCTGTGTAGCAGCACAAAATATACAAAATCATCTAAAAGGTGGTTCTTCTTAGCATATAAATTAAAGGGTAATAACAATGACAGTTCCCTTTAAAAGTTTCATTATTTGCATTTTGTGGAAGATACCACCATCAGAGTCTACTGTCCCTGGGGAGTATGAACTGGTGGAAATATATTTTTGTATTTTCCAGCATTCATTCCTAGGCATATACCAGAGGTTACTGTGCAGTGAGATACAGGGCTAGATAGATCTTGACATGCAAACCTAACAGTTCTTTTGGTGCATACAAGGAATTCTTTAGTGAGTAGTTTAGAAGATAATTTTTTAGTTAGTGTCAAAATAACAGAATCTCCTGGAAAGCATGATCCAGGAAAATTTTAGGACAAAAAGCTTTTTTACATGTGAATCCATGAAAATCCTGAATATGCTATTTAAGGATGGTTGGGGTGTGGCAGGGGAGATAATGCTATGCTTTACAACTTCACATGATTGCTTCAGAGGCCTACTTTGGTTTTAATGGAGCAGAAGAATTGGTTGACATTACTCTTTCCATCAGGAGCATAACTTGTAATATGTTCCTTTAGTTAGGGATCCTGTAAGTCTTACCTTTGTGGTTGTAAGTCACTGGTAACATAGAAAAAAAAATTGTGATGAAGTCCCATACTGGACTTGTCAGCTTTTTCCTACAGAGTTTAAGCTGAAGAGATTCAAGGAAAACATTTTTTCTAAATAATGACTTCCTATATTTAATTTCAAATTCTCATTTCTTTACTAATATTTTCCCTCACATTTGACAAATCATAGTAATATTTACTTGACTGGAGGATCCAGCACCATAAAGGATTTGCTGTGAGTTCTTCAGCATTAGATGGCTGATTGGACAGGCACCAACAGAAAGCAAGAAAGAGAAAAGGGAAAGACAAAATGGAAATGTGGAAAAGAAATCAATATGGAGAAGAGACCAGGCATCTAGAGGTCAGATGGCTGGCAGGAAGCAGAGCTTGAAGAGGAGTTAGAAGTTTCAGGGCCATTCCCCAAGAAATGAGGACCAGAGCAGGACGGGGGCTGCCCAGGACCCAGGCAGACAGATCCCCCTCTTATGTGAGAGAAGCTGCAGGGAGGCAAGAACTCAATCACCATGTGTATTAACTGTGCTGTGGGAAATGGAAATAGTGACATCAATTCTGAAAACCCCCTCACCTCCAGAGACAGGGGCTTATCTCGGTCAGATGATTCAAAAAGTATATTCCATTGCTGTTTTCCAAGGTTTTCTGATTTGAAGATTCACAGATTCTCAGCTGTTTATTTAAAAAAAAAAGTCATTGCTTGAGACCATATACAGTTTTCAATACTGTCATATAGAACAGTAGCTTTTTGAATATTCCTGGGTAACTCCAACAAATTTCAAGTCATTTAAATGGTTATTGTGTAATTAATCAATTTATATGAACATTGCAGTTATAGTGTTTATCAGGACCCTTAATAGGTCATCGTGCAGCCAAGTTTCAGATCCGAACTCGAGTACATTGATGTTATTTTTTTTAACAGCAATAATTCAGAAAAGACTAAAGAAGGAAAAGAAGGCAAAGAGGAAATTGCAGGAAGCACTTGAATTTGAGACTAAACGACGAGAGCAAGCAGAACAAACACTGAAACAGGCAGCTTCAACAGATAGTCTCAGGGTCCTAAATGGTAAGAAGCAAATTTTTGCCTCTGTGTCATTAACTTTCAATTTAAGTGCCAAAAGAATCTTGTTATAGTGCAAATTTATAACATGATGGAAAGGGGAAAAGAAGAAAATCTCTTTTCTTTCCTTCATTCAAGTGATACCTCTCTCTTTATTGCTTTGTTACTTTATATAGTATGTGCAAATAAACTCACAGGAGAGAATTTTCCAACTAGGACAATTTTATATTATTAGCTTGAGAAGTCAATTTTTTTTCCTTCCTTTTTTTCTCCTCCCCTTTATGCTTGAAAAATCTATTGCTCATTAATCTTCCCAGTCTAACAAAAAATTGTCCTGGCCTCCAGTCATTGTTCAACATTAAAAAAACTGACAAAGGTTGATTGTATTGTAATTCAGCATTGGAGTAACAGGTTGTAAAAAGGGCTATAAGAATCAAATGAAATATGTGTCAGTCTTACCTTTCTATGTTTCTAGACTCTCTGACCCCAGAGATAGAAGCTGACCGCAGCGGGGGCAGAACAGATGCTGAAAGGACAATACAAGGTAGGAATTTGCAAAAGGCTATAAATCTAGATCTTGCTATATGAGTTTTTTCCTCAGCTTTAGACTGCTATTCAAGCATGTAGCCTACCATCTGGGCCACATCAAAACAAGTTCAAACAAGGTCAAGTTCATCTTGCTTGTTTATAAGAGAGAATACATTCTGTGCTGATAGATTTTCTTTAAATTAATAGGTCATTTCTGTTTATACAGAGCAATTAAAGAAGAATAATTAGTTTGAAGCAGTATTGGGTTGAATCTCAGTTTTTTCGAATGCAATTTTTGTGAATATGTGTAGTTTTATTTGAGTTAATAATGTTTTTAAAGGTATATTTGAAACATCTTGAGCCTTTTAACTGTACAAATGGCTAAACCTAATGGGTAACATTCAAGGCATGATGAGAATTTCATAGCTAATAGTCAGTGGCAGTTACTGAAAGGTGTGTTTCAATAAGCTACTCTGCACATTAACAATAAATAAGCTGTTTATTCCCATCTTGGATTTTTCATTTACCGCATCTCATTATTTACATTTTAATAAAACAAATCTGCTGAGTAAATTTATACATGAAATACTAAAGAGAGCCATATTATTTCCCCCATGAATCTAAATGTATATATACGTTGCAAACGTCAAGATATTAGTAAAGAGCAAATTTTGAAGATAGTACTTATGTTATAATATCTATTCTTATCAACAGGCTAAATCTACCTACATGAATACTAAGCAATAAAAATAGCAATTGTTTTCAATGGTAAATGAAGGTGCATTTTTCAGAGGCAAGCCTAAAAGGATTAGCTCCAGTAATCACACTCAATTGCCTTTATTTTGCATTTCGAAGTCAATCATCCTAACAGTATCATTTGACATCTTCTGCATGTTATTTAATCACATTTCCTAACTTCCAAGGAGTTGTTACTGGTGTGCCCCAAGGAGGCTATAACAACAGAATAAGAAAGGCAAGAAGCTTTTAACGGATTGAACATACAAACAAATACCAAAAATGCAGCAAGTTCTTATGAAAGACAAACACACATATATAAACAAAGACATTTAAAGCAAGTTATGTCTGCAAAGTCAGTAACACAGAAGTTGGAATATGCCAGATTAAATGTTGCCTGGGAAGTGAATACATGTTATGAGGTCTGTTACCCCAGAATCCTGCCTCCCTTCCCATAAAATGTATTCGTTATTCAAAGCACCATTTGATATAATTCAGTTGGTAAGAATTCTGCCATTATTTCATTTTGTTATAATTCAGACATTTTGTTACAATCCAGACATTTTGTTACTTCTTTAATGCTAAAACAGACTTCTAATTTCTTGGGACTCCATGCTGCTGCACTGGACGCGGCAGTGCTTGCACTCATTGCAAACATTAATTGCTCCACCTTCAGAGCATTTTTGAAAGGAAGTGAAATTTGGAGTATTCCAATTTGATAGCTGGGAAACAGAGTAAAATACAGATTAAGATGACATATTGCTTAACTGTCCTAATTTTTCAGGATAATTTGCATTTTTGGCAGAAGCATTCACGTGTAATCAAATCACTGTTCCTGTTGAATTCAGTCTTGCTCATAGGCTGAAATATCAAGTTGGATATTTACAATATGAGCAACACAAATTTGAAAGCCTGTATTTTAAAGGATTTATCCCAAACAGCACTTCAGCTTTTGAACAATGATTATGCATTCTTTCCCAGCTATCCTCTGCTCATTTCATGTATTTCCATTTTTGCAATAAGTGAAATCAAGGATTTACAGGAGACATTCTCAGTTGTGACTTTTCTTCGATTCATCTGTTCAAGGTGATGCACATTAAAAACAAAATTAAAATCCACAGATGGTTATTTAGTTCAAGACTGGACCATGATATTTTCTGATCATGATATTGAATTATATTGCAAAGGCAACCTTAATTCTGACATTTCCTGTATCTACTTTGCACTCTCAACATATAACTAAAGCAGAGGGTTTTTAAGAAAAAGGATAAGAAGAAGCAAGAAATAAAGTTTTAATGGCTTACAGTTTAATGTATTCATCTCAATCATCATACAGCAGTTCAGAACTTTTAGGTCTACTGCAATATGTAACCCTACAACACAAATGTAACTGTAGGAACATGTAAATAAGTCATTATAGTGTGACAGGCTTCAGAAATAGTTCAAAATACAGTTAATAGCAGGAAAGTCATGCCAAATGTCAGGACTCTGTGTTCAGTTCCAATATTGGAAGGAGAATTTCCCTTTTCTCTGTGTCCCCCTTGCTATGTATCCCTGTGTATCTGTCCCAGATCCTTCTTCTTCCTCCTCCCTCCAATCCTGCCTTTTGTCAATTGCTAATCTGACTCTTTTCCTTGCTCTACATTACATTGCTCTTCTTTTTCCCCAACTTCACATTCTTCCAGCATTCTCTTCTGAACCTAGTTTCATTCCACCCTGATTATTTCCTTAATTACCAGCTCTTTCTCTCTCTGTGACCCCCAGCCCTTGGCTCTGTCTGACCCTTCTGGTTGCCTCCTCCCGTGCCTCCCCAGTAGTTTCAAGAGCTGCTTTGACATTCCCTGTTACCAGCCTTCTGTGCTGCACACCACACCTCCATCTCTGGTGTCTGCTTCCCCTGTCTCCCTGGCCAGGCTCACATTCCCTGCTGGTTTCAGTACGTTTCTCTTTCTTTTTGTGTACCTGCCTGGATATCAGGGAGGGAAGCACTGAGACCATTCTGTTCCAGTTTCAGTATTTAGCATGACAATTGTTGACAGGAGTGAGGAGAAAGAATTGCAGGGAAAGAACCGCTTCATTCCTGCAGCACTGGAATAAAGCATGCTCAGTGCAGATGGGGCCCTTACATGCAAAACTCTACAAAAGCTTTCCAATGCTTGAAACATTTTCCGGTACTTCCTTGGATTTTGTTTGGGACAACAAAGACCATATTGTCACAATTACACAAAATTTCAATTGTGTGCTTACATTTTATTTGTAAATTATATTTTGTATACTTTGGTATACACTATAGAAGAAATATCATATACAAATATTTATTATATTTTATTATTCTATATACAGTATATTCCAAAATTAAAAATATAATACCACCACTTGCATCTTTCAGGTTCTGGGGGAAAAATACTTACTAGGGAAATGCTTTCTTATTCCTCTCAAAAATATATTTGTGTTTCAGTACCTAAGCATGCCTGGGGTAATAGTCTTTTTATCCACAATCATTTTTCAATTTACTGTGTTAAGCGTGCTATGTAGTTCTATAACTAAGCAAACAAAGGTAGGAAAGCTGCAGTGCTCTGTAGGGAAGTGATATAATTGAAATACAAAGTGTAATTTCAGCATTTAAGAAAATATTATGCAAGAAAATCATAATTAAAACTAAAGATTTTGTTTACTATTATAAATAAATGGATACTTGTCAACTTGAAGTTATATCTAATGTTGCTATTTTTAAGTATCACTTTGAAGAGTAAGGAATAGAACTAATTTAAGCATAGAAGATAATTGCATTTGTCAATAAGGGGGTATGTTCTGTTCTATTTTTTTGTCGTGTAGCACTCATTTAGATTCACTTTTAATGCATGTAAAGTCTTTTGTAAAATGGGAGCAATAATAAAAAGGAATTTGAATACGAGATTATAAAAAGAAGCAGTGCAGGGTATTTAAGGGTTGTGTTTGAGTTTTTTAAATACTGAGTAGATAACAGTTTGCTGCAATATCCATAAAATGTTAAAAAATAATCATAATAAATAATTCAAATTTGGGTCTCAGATGTACTTATGTACTTTTTCAGCGATAGAAAGAGATATTAAGCTGTTAGGAACTGGTGAAGACACTGGTTTTAAATGTTTTCTTTGCTTTTGTTTTAAATAATAATAAAGCAGATTATCCTCTTCTCCGTACATATTGTAGGTTCACTAGATGCCTATGCCTAGCTCCCAATCCGGTTTCCCAAGACCCCCTCATCCCACACAAAAAGGTACCATACAAAGATAATGTTTGACTTTTATATAATGTTTTGTTAACAGACCTCTTACTAAGCACTAGAGCAATGACATTTACTGCCACTTTTACTTTCTTATTTCCACTGATTTTTTCCTTCTCCATCTGGTTACTTACTATGTATTTGTTTGCCTACATTATTATGTTTTATTTTCCTCTAGATATCGCACATTCCCAATTTTCTATCTCCCAGCAGTTTCCCTCCCAAGTCCTGTACCTTCATTTTCATTCTATTTAAACACCAATTGCTTTACTCATTATCTAAAATCCTCTAAAATTTTAGAGTTCTGGTTCTGCACCATCTTCACCATTGACCATTCTTTCCTTGTCATGTTCTCTCATGTGTTCCTTTTCCCAAATTTCTCACAAATGGTTTTGTGCTTTTGTCCCAAAGCTATCCTGGTAAGAAGAGGAAGATTAATCAAATTTTCCCTCTTCCTTGCTGCTATTCTTTTGTCTTTTCCATGTATTTCAAATTTACTAGCGATTGCCTCAGCTTGTACCTTTTCTGCTTTCTTCCAAATAATTTCCAGCTTCTGCATGCCAGCATTCCAGCTTCTCCTGAAATCAGCTCCATCATTTCTCAAGTCTTTCTACCCTGCTCAGTTCCCTGAATTCTCAAGTCATCTGTATTTTTACCCCAAATGTTTGATTTTGTTGCAAGAGGCCCTTTGCATTTTCTGTATTCTCAAAGTTCTTCCATCCTGCTCACTCTCAATCAATTTTTTCCTCAGCTCTGCGTTCTCCTCTAGCAGAAAATTTGTCCTCCTTGTCCATTGGTCAAATTTTCACACCTCAGTTCTTTATTCTGCTGCAAATACTATTTTTTTTTCTTCTAGCACATTATCAGCTTTTCTCCAGATGTGCCTATTATCTACTCTTCCTGTCCCTTAGCAAAATGAATTCACCCTTTCTAAGCCCTTTCTCACCAACATCTTCCCTTTCTTTAGTTCTCCACCTCTTCTCTAGGCTCATATTAACAATTCCATTAGGTGTAATACTAAGTGGTTTCAGATTATACCTTCCTGGTGTGTGAAAAGATCCACTCAGCTACCATGCACACAAAACCTTCCAGGGCCATCTGTCTTTTTCTCCTCTTAGAAAGGACAAGGCAGGAAATAGAGATGTTGAACAGATCCAGAAACAGAGAAAGAAAAGAACAGCAGCTCAGCACACTGACTGCATGGTCCTGTATGAAGTTCCTTGTAAAGCTTTTGAAGGCTGCTGAGCAAGAAAGAAATTATGATTTAAATATGCCCATTGCAAGTGAGACTTTTGCTGCCCAAATATTAGGGGAAAGTTGCCCTGCAGTTGCCCTCCACATTAATAAAAATTGGTTATATACAGCTTTAGCCATTTGCCCCGAAACCTACCCTAAATTGTTTTTGCATTTGGTTTGAAACTTGTTTAATCTATTTTTCAAGAAGCAAAATCCACTTTATAATCTCAGCAACTGATAGTCCTTGATTCTTTCTTGTTATATTTGTGTTTGAAAGATGGGTATCTGAAGGACTTCCACAATGAAAAAGAACTTCTGGTGGTTCTGTGAAGCTACTGCACACAGTTCTATTTCTGATATATGAATCTTGGACAAAAGTGTGTGGAAATATGTGATGATATTTTTTATGAGATCAAAGACTTTATTGGAAAAGGCCATTATCAGGGCTGTGAAGTCAACCATTCCAAAATTAGGAATGGTAGAATTAAGGTTGTCTTCCGCAGCTTTGTTCAACTGTCTTTGTGTATGTGTCATGATACAATCTTTAATTATATGATTAGATACTGTATTTTTCACAGTACCTTGCCTCATTCAGTGCAGGGGACAAAAATGCAGGTGAATAAAGGGATATCTATCCAATATTTTCTTCATCTTCAGTGGTCAGTTTGTCTTCTAATGCTTTATATAATACTTGATTTATATATAATATTTCCATAATTAGACATCATGCTTTACAGAATAGTTGTAAATGTTTATTTAAATTTCTTCCATATATTAAATCTTAATTTTGGCATTTCCTAACAGCTGAGGGCTTTCACAAATGTCCTAGGTTACCATCTCCTAGGGTTGTTTTCTTCACAAGTAAACTACAAAGTCAGAAGTTTCGCTATGAAACATCTGAAAATCATATGGAATTGAATCTTAAGATTCACAGTGATAAAGCTAACCAAGCAAGTGATAAACTGTAGTACCATAGTATGAGCAGTGGGGCCTAAGGAATGACCATTTTGCTATGGCAGTTTTACAGATGCTTGCTGAGATAAAAACAATCTTGGGATACATTTTGTGCTCTTGGGCACAGAATCTTCTTTCATTTTTCTTGAGACCTGTGTCACCTCTAACAGTGTTTCCATCAAGCTTTCTTTGTCTTGGTTCTCCCTCATTTCTGGGTTTTCTATCAATCTTAATAACAACTTCCAAATTTTCTAATTTCTTTCTTGACCCTTTTTTCCTCACACCTTCCAACACAAGTTTCTCTTTACATCCAGCCCCTAAAGTTTTGACTTCTTCTGCCTAATATCCTTGTGAATCAAGATCCAGATGTCTCCAGATACAGACTCATAGCATTCTATCCATATGCCACACGTCCAGTTACTCACCATGATTTTTTCCTCTAAGGAACCTGAGATTTCTCCCTGTAAGAAATCTCATATGACTTTACTTGACTTTCTTGCCCTATCTGTGTTCTATCTCCCCTCTTCCCTTCTATTTTCAACCACTGGGTTCTGTTCTTGTCTATTAATGCAAATAATTCAGTCCCCCAACTTCAATCTCAGTTATTGTCAGCCAATCATTTTTAGTACTTTATTTCACAGTGTCTTCCAGTGCCCTGGTTTCTGTGTTTCTATGTATGTATTTAGCCAGTCTCAGTCACTCCCCCAGTCACATTTTCTGTCCTTATTTCCAATTTCGATCACATCTGACTTCTTGTCCTAATTTTTGTAAATCTTGAGTATTTTTATGAGTTCGTGTTTGTAGACTTAGAGAAAATTACTGTTGGCTACTAATCATAGATAGGATATATTTTCCAGTGCATGGCTACTCTCAAATTAACTAATGATTTCTTAAAAATAGTTTTCAATATCCTTGAATGACAGAACATTTATTTCTTTTCTAGGGACATCAGTGTTCTTTGCAGCACGTTTAACTAAGATGCCTTCTCTTCATTTATTTTTCACATGATATTGACTGTGATGACCAGTGCTAAGCACATTTCTTTTATCTGTAGAGTCCTTTCAATAATTATGTCTTTCTCCTAGAGCTTCTATCTCCTATCTCTCTGTGTTTCTGTCTATTCCTTTCCACATCCCCCTTTATCAAAAGCAATTCCATTTGCATCCATAGCTGCCTAAAGATGAGGTCATCCATCTGTATAATGCCATGTTAAACAATGGCCATATGTTCTCTAAAGTATTAATTGATTAAACCTAAGGAAAGCACCAGATTCTTATACATTTTACCAAGATTTTTCTTGCCTTTTTTTCTTTATTGAAATTCTTGGAACTGCTAAATGTCTCTCTATGTATATCAGCTTGTAAATTCTGCATTTTTATTCAATTGACACTTGCTGATCTGTTATTCTGTTTTTATCACCACTTAGTAAGTACTATAGATTTGTTGTTACTCATTTATTATTGCATGGGACTTTTAGCAGAAAGGTGCATGGGTTTAGTGTAGATCCAGAATTCCCAAATGAATGTGTCAGGTCATTTGCAGAATGAAAATACATTTTCATTTTCCTTTGTGACATTCCTTCTTCTCTGTCGACCCATTTCAACACTGTTTCAGCTTCCCCTCAATTCTTGCTTTCTCATTTTCCTTCCACCTCAGTTTCATCTCCTTCCCCAACAAGTACTACTTCTGAATATCCCAAATATTCCTTAATATGTCACTTCCTTGACCTGCAAGGCACTGTGTGTGTGTATGATCTGGAGCCATGTGGCTGCTGGTTGACCAGGTGGCTGACTAGGAGGCACATGCATTCTGAGGGATCAGTGACAAGATAGGAGATATGCATTTTCTGCTGGACATCTTGTTGCTGCCTCTTGGCAGCTGGGCAAATCAAACAGTACATGATGCTTCTCAGCAGCTGAAGGGCCAAACAAATGGTTTTTCAAACTGCAAGAGACCCACAGCCCACCTGTTGTGCAGGCCTGCTATAAAGGTTGAACATTTCAGCAGGGAAAAGAAGTCAGGAGCTGGAAACAAAGCTGTCAGAAGCCTGGAAGGCAAAGGGATTTTTTTTTCTAGATGTGTTGAATAACTGCCCAAAGAAACATCTGCTACTTAGCTAGGCTGTTTATGGAAACAAACAGCTGACTATTCTAGACCCATAGAAATATAAAAAGGTTCTGTGAAGGAGCAATGATAAAACAGTGGACCGATTTGTTTGGAGATTAACATTTCTATGATTTTTAGGCCACTTAGCCTGTTATTCCATTAGGCCAGATTAAAAAAATAAAACAAACAAAAAACAACAATTAAAAAAACCCAAAAAACAAAGAACCTAATAATTTCCATTTAATTTTTCAATAAAAATTCTTTTATTCAGCTTAGGAGTCAAGAAGCACTTTGAAGGTCTGCCAATGTGAAATAACATGTCTTGTGTAAAGGTGACTTTGAGCAATCTGACAGATAGATTTTGCATTTTTCTTTTTACCTGTCTGATTTTTGGGTTTCCTCCTTAAGTTTTCCCTTTTTAAGATTTCTAAAGATCAGTAAGACAACTGGATTCAGTCTCTACAGTTTTGGTTAACTGCAGGCATAAGACAGGACTGTCTCTGTAATGTGACTGTTCTCCTTTGGGTTATCCTAGCACCTCTCCAAGTAAGAGTAGTGATTTGAGGTAACAGAAATGTGGGAAAGACAACAGAATAGAGCAAAGTCATTGCAGTGACCCACTGGGGAGTGATATCTGCTGTTTTGTTATTGATCCTTCTCTGCATGCCAGAGTTTGTCAAACAAATTGATGCATTGGTGAAAACGTATGCACATGCACTGTTCAATTATAGAAGCTAAATGGTAGTGTGTTTTCCGCATTGCTTTTCTCTTTTGTCTTTCTTATGCTCAAAAATAAATTTATTTTCAGGCCTAGTGATAGTCTTAAGGGTGAGATGCTGTTAGAATATTAGTGTCTAACCCTCAGTGACATTTAGTGGAGCTCCCTTACTAACTCCCTTTGGATAGTCCACCTGATTCTATTTTATTTTTGTTTGGTTTTCATAAAATATTTGCTGGTTCAACACTGTTCTTATTTGCAGAAACATATAATGCTTCATTTTCCTTCTGATTAGTGCCTTAAACTTCAGCTGCTTTTTGACTTCACTGTGTAACACCTTGTATTAATGTCAGGGTCATGCACTTATTATTCATGTGAACAGTGCTATTCACTTCAATGAAATTATATACATAATAATAAATAACAACATTAATCTGTGTGCACCACCTTGAATTTCATTACTGCTGCAGAAGATATATCTCTGAAAATAGCTTCTCTTAATTTTTACACATTTTCGAAAGAGCTTGACTCTCTCTATGCACACTAATTCAAATATTTTATTTCTCCTAAGCCTTACTAGCTTTACTAGCTCACAGGTTTTAAGGACACTTGTTTTACTGATGTTTTTGGCTTGACAGACTATCCAATGTAGATTCTACAGTAGATATTTAAAACATCTCTTGCTAGTTTGTCTGTCTTTTACTGTTGATACTGGAATACTCGATGAGGAAACAGATATTAAAGATTTATTTTGTTTCATATTTCATTGACCACGGATAAATACTGAAATTATCTTACAATGCATGGAAACTAAACAGCAATAAGTATGTTCCCTATCCCTCTGCCCAGGAGTCAGCACTTTGGCAGGTTTTCAACCCAAGCTAATCAATTAAAGACAACATTGATTAACTTAAACAGAAGGTGATATTGATTGCAGGCAGTAACCTATAAATAGACAATTGTTTCATAGTGTTCATAGGTCATTGTTAGCTACACCTTTAAACTTCAAGGTACATAATCCTGTTATCTATCACCCAAAAAGCAAAGGAAGGGCAAAGAGTGAATATACAGTTACATATATATTGCAAAGTACCCTTATTCAACTGTCTCATTCAACACTTACACTTTTACATAAAATTTTTCACATTTTATTTGAAATTGCTACCTATTGCAATATACATCTCATTTTATAGCTGTATATTTTTGGAACTGATGGAAATCAAATGTGTTTCTGACTTTTCTACTGAGATGAATGGTTAATCAATCAGATTTTCTTCCAACATGGTGCTTTACTTCACTTTTAAAGAAACCGTATGTAAAATTAATGACTAAACATGAACAGAAATAGGTGGGAAATTTCAGGACAATAAGAATATTAAAACCCCCTCACACTGTGCTCCAGAGGCTATTGAGACTTTATATAGAATTGTTTTGACTTTCGTTTTCATTCATCCTACATTCGTCTTATTCATAGACGGAATGATAGGATGGATGAATTCTTGCCCAGCAGACTTCTGAGGTCACCTCAGTTGTCCTGCTACCTGGGAAGGATGGGCACTGCAAGGTACCATCCCAGGTATTTTTGTTTTCCCTAAGTACTCTGTTCCCTTTGTCTTCTCCCTCAGAAGGTGACTGAAACCTGATCAGGCAGGTAGAACATTTATTTCTAGCAGAGTCTCATCAGCTAAAAAATAAATAACATTTTCCCTTTTAGAGAAAGAACCAAAAGGCTTGATTTTTTTCTAAACCAGGATGAAAAATTGATTAAAACAACATTGTTTCAGTGGAACAGTATTTTTATAGCCTACCATGAAACAGGTATAAATAAAGTGGGTTTCTAGTTCATTCATAGCTGAACTATAATCCTGAATGTTCTGATGCTGGTTGAGGAGCTAGATCTGCTGGCTGTAAGCTGTTTATCAGTATTTGCCTATGCAGTGTGTAGAGAGCTGTCTCTTTTTCTTATATTTTTTTTTCCTTCCGTCACATTTACTACATCTTAGACAAGTGCTGGAAAGTGACATCACATCATGTTAAGATATGTCATAAAGAGGATAGTTTCTTGGCATTAGTTTTTTAAGCTCTATAAAGATTTAAAATTTCCTGATGTTTGTGTATTACACCCATATAAAGGAATTTAATCTTTCAGTATTAGAGTTGCATTCTTCTCTTAAATCCTTAAGACCTCAACATCATCAGATGTCAAAATATATAATGATTTGAGATTTTTGAGACTTGTGTGAAGAATGAGGAAGACAACTCTTACATCAAAATAAGAGTAATATTTTTCAGTTCTTCTAAAATTACTGTACTTTGGAGAACTAGTAATGTGGACTAGTAGCCAGCAAATTACTTTATCCACTTAGCACACATAGGAGGAAATCTATTCGACAGGGAGATCCATATGTCCTTCCTGAAAGGTGCTACAGCTTGAATAGGTAAAAAGAAGCATCCAATTCATATTGGATTTCAAATCTTGAATTTCAAGTTCAGTGAGACATAAACCATTAAATATGAATGGACACCATCCTATTCAGTGGCCTTTTTTGACTATCAGCCACCATCTACATCACAGAAAAAAATTTCTAAGCAAGCCATGTAAGCTAATCTACCAAGGAAGGTAATAATCAATTTTCTATCTTATCCCTGCATGTCTGCAACTCTGAAATGAGGTTTTCAGAGAGAAGTTAAGATATTCTTAACATTAATTCTCACACTGTTTAAAAAGTGATTTGGTTGTCCACAAGTAGATGACTTGTGCTATTTGACATGCTGCAGTACATCTGAGACATCTACATCATGACTCCAGAAGATCCAAACCTTTCTGGAGCAGCAGCTGGAAAGAGCCTTACAGGATGTGGAAGGCTGACTCAAATCATAGCAGATGTTGAACCAACCCTTTTGCTCATTTAGAATGCCTTTGATCATACAACATTCTACACTTGGGTTAGAAATTCATAGTTTATTGTATATATTGAATAAAAATATATTTATCACTGTTTTAATTCTAAGGAGAAGGCCTATGCCCCTCCTATCATTTTTACTCAAAAATATTCTAGATCTTGCTCTCCTGTTATTTGTGGACTATCTTGTATTTAACATAGCATTTTACTGAGAGAAGAAAAAGTCACATAGGGAGAAAAAGTTGTGGGTGATTTTTAATTATTTTTAAAGAATCCCAAACTGACTGACTTTCAAAAGGATCTGATAATATTTGCCATGTGTGCCTCAAAATCAGCTCTTTGGCCAAAAGATAAATGGTCCTGGATATGGCAGCCCTGAAATTTGCTAATGTGTTTTAGCATATTCTAGTACATCCTCTGTTCTTTGGAACATCTTTGACTTCTATTTGTACATTCAATATTAAAATCTTTTCATAGCTGCCTACTTTTTCTTTTTGATTTGAAGCAAACAATTCATTTTGGCCATGAAGCTTGCAAGAGTAATCATATATAAAAAATAGCTAAAGAAGCAAAGTCAGCCTTTAGCAGACACTCATCAGAATGTATTTATTAAGAGTGTGTAATTCTTTTCAATTGCTAGTGTAAATAAGTATATTGAAACAAAAGAAAATTAGGCATCAGTCTGAAGGAAAGCGTGTTTGTGCATAATAGTTCTGAGAAACTTGTTTAAGGACAGATTATTCATGAGAAAACACTAATTTTTTAAATCTACAAAAATTAGCTAGTCTGAAATTAGTTTGTTAATTTTTGGTAATGTATTTTCAGAGGAAACTTAATCAATTATAATGTTTCTGCATGAATATAAGTTTTAGTAAATAGATGCTTATTTTTTATTTGTGTTACTGATTCCAATTTGCAGCCTTGTAGCTGTCTCAGATAAATTGTTTTGAGCTGTGCCAGGAGTACCTGGAAATCTAGTAGAAATTTTTTCAATGTAATATCTGAGCAACTTTGCAGTCTTTAATGGATTTAGTCTTCACATCAGGAAATACTCCTGTGATGCAGAACAAAGCAATTATCTTTATATATAGAGGGGCTAAGGTTGATCGTGGATATATCAGAAATCTGTGGTATATCTGAGACTGAGCCTAAATCTTGCAAGAGCTCAAGATTTTATTCTGCCCTTCATGTTTTGCCCTCCCTTTTATATATTCTGTCATGCTTTCTCATTGTACAGACATATGGGAAACTAGATGGAATTTACCAACTTGAATATCAGAGACAGGATTTATGTCCCAAAACTCCATGCTAGCAGAATACATGGAGCACATCATCTGTGTCTGCTCTGCACTTGCTCAGACTGATGGCTAACCTCTGTGAATATCAGGATAATGACAAAGTGCATCTGGTCTAAGTGTTTTCAAGTCTTTTCTTTGTTAGAAAAAGCTTTGAAAATACAACAACATATGCTGCCTAGCATTATTTGATTATTACCTGATTTTATATGAGTGCTATTCACATACCAAGTTGACTCTGTGTATTCATCTATTGTAATAAAGACCTGACATAAATTCTAGATTCTGGTACTTCTACATAAATACAACCAGTATTCGTTAAAACACCTTGCATAAGGACATTTCAAAGGTTTGAAACTATGGTAGTGGAGACTGGATTATTTAATTATTATAGGTTCTACCATCTTCCTAACTCAAAGTTGCACTGAACTTCTTTTCTTCAGCTTTCTTGTGTATACACAGGCTCAATACCTGCTATGCTTTTACTCACAGAAGTGAAGATAAACCAGTATAAGCTTTTTGTGCTTCAGGAGCTGAAAGCATGTGTGCATTACTACCCTGTCCTTTTAATGTTTCAGTCAAAAACACAAATATGATGTAACAATTAAACCTGAGCTGTCAAATGCCAATCTGTCCTCAAGTATGTTATGGCAACAGCAATGTTTTATGTGAAAAAGTATTTTAATGTGTCTCTTCTAAGAGGTAAACTGATCTCTTGCCAGCAGTTGGGCAATAGTATTCAGTAAATCTTACTTTATGATCGTCCCTACTTGTGTCCCCTACAATAGAACTGAAATTACTGTCCCATTCATGACCAGGTAAACTAAAGTTATCGAAGGAATGTAACCAAATGATGTCACTACCCCTAAAACTTTACACAAATATTGAGAGCAGATGATGACTATGAGATGTTAGTGACTGTGCTGGTAAATGCCTTTGATTTATATGGGAAGTTATATCTGTCTGTGAACCTGTGTTCTCATCACATTATGGATTCCAGCAGCGTTCCTGATCTCAGGTCTTTCTGTCAGACTCATCTGCAAGTCCTGGCTTCAGACCTGTAGGGTTGTAGTGAGTTCATCTTGTAAGTGTTGCATGAGGGTCTTCTTAACTGTAGACAGCACTATGAGGATGCTTGTTTGGAAGTATCACTCCAGTTTGAAGGATTTTTATGAGTAATGCACAAGGTGAAGGGTGAGGCAAAACCTTTCAAGTACTGTGTTTCTACTTGTTAAAAGGAAAAAGCCAGTGAAGGAATTAGAAAAGAGTGACAATTCAAAGAGGCAGACTAGGAAAATATTTTTGCCATACAAATTTGTTTATACAACTGAGACAGAAACTTTAGTAGGTGAGATATGAGGAGAAACATCATGTGAATTTATAGGTAGAAAGAGGGATAGGAGAATGAGGGGCAGAGACTTTTTATGAGAATAAATTTAGACACTGTGTTGTAATGAAGAGTCAGAAGTTTCAAACAAACAGGATACCTTGATTTTGAACTTCACTGACAGACGATTAAAAGAGTAGTTCATAGTGACTAAGAGTAGTAGTAGTGGAGAAGATGAGGAGAAATCTGAACAGGTGAATGATTAACAGCTCTGTTTTCTCAACCTAAGATTGTCAGAGCAGCGACAAATGCACACAGAGGATCAGAAAAGCAGACTTAGATTTTATGTCAGACAGAAGGGAACAGACCTGGAGTACAAAGGGCTGTGTCAATTATCAACATGGATATGGTGACTGAATTTCAGTTTATGGATTAGACTACTCAGATAACAAAGTGCAGAGAGAGAGACAATGTGAGGAAGATTGTAGCCCTCAGAAATTAAAACAGAAAGTTGAGGAAGAAGCAAAAAATGTCAAACTGACAAAGAAGTTAGCAATGTGGAGGGAGAATAAGAAGATCCCAACAAAGGGAGAATGGTATTTGAATGTCAAAAGCTTTTTAGGAAATGCTAGTCTTGAATCTACCAGATGTGGTATGAGGTGTTAGTTCTAATATTTGTTTGTATAGAAGTCATTAACATGGACACATTTAATAAAAGCTTCAAAAAATCATCTGACTAACAACAGAACTGATCGTCAAGGAAGAAGGCACTTCCCAGCATTTTGCAAGAATCATGTTCATTCATCCATGTATTTGACACATTCTTAGCAAATTAGGAACATGGACATATTATATCCATGTTGTTAAGCAATAGGTAGCTATAGGAGGGTTTCAGAGATTTTAACTTTTTATCACTAATGTCCCTAAAGACATTAGGATTTCTATAATGAATTATTACATTGTGAGTTCTAGAAATTTTATTGGGTAATTTTGCTAAAACTCCGTGGTAGTTGCACTTAAGGATTTTGTTAATTGTGCTAATCAGCTTTCAAAAAATGTTAACACATGGCCACATTTTCTCTTCTTTTATTTAAAGAGAAAAATCTCTATTTCTGTCAGATAGTATAGATTTGCCACCTAACTGAAATAAGAAATAAACCAGTCATTGCACTTTACTATCTGACTCTGGATAAAAGGTGTGCAGATAGCAAAAATGTCTACAGTTGTCTACCTTCCAAGGGGAGGTGCATTCCACTGGAATTTGGTAAACCTGCAGGGGAGGGAGAAGTTAATATTTTAAAGGGGCCACATAGTCTTCCATTACCTTTAATCCTGCAACAAGCTAAGAAATATAGAGTGTAAGTCAGCAGATGTTCTTAACAGCCTTCTAGCAGCCTGTTTTTGTTAAGAGTGCCAGCTAGTGATTTTCACTGCTTGTGGAAAATTGACTTGGTATTAGTGTGAGTGTTAAGGACAGCAAGTGAAAATCCAGCTCTATGTACTTTGTAAAATGCATGTGTGTATATTCATGCTATGGAAAAAGAAAATTATGTTATCGGATTTGGAGAAGATATCATGACTCTTTTGCTAGAGCAATATTTTAATAAAGGAGCTTAAGCTGCAGAAAAAACACATTATACCTTGGGTACTGCATGTAATAAAATATGATTTAAATGAAAGATATTGAAATAAAAGTTTTAATTTAGGAACTTAAGTGTATTTTTGTGAAAAGCCTAGTCAGTTATGTTTATAGCTTCATCTTTTCACGGGAAGAAGTATAGAGATTCCTCATGCTTTGTGCAAGTACAGTAGGTTTTAGATAACAGGATCAGGTCCACAATTTGCCTTTCTTAAAACCTGCAATAAAAAATGAAAATAAATGCCACCACCATACAAACTACAAAGGTGAAAAAATGCTGTATCTTGCATTTTCCTACCTCCTGTGGCTAGGGACAGAATGCAGACATGCCACAATAATGTTTTTTATTTCTACTGTTCAAACCATATTAATGAGAACATCATTTTGGAGAACTAATTATTTCTATTTGTCTTGTGTCACACTTTCTAATTCCCCTATATTAGCACAGCCAAAGCAAATTAATTGCTTTTCCAGCAGTTGAACCTTGTCCAAGAATGAGCTCACATTCCCTTCCAGTTTTGCAGTTTCTAGGAGTGCATTGTGTCAAAAATTTCTCTTGATACTAAACATAGCCCAGAGAATATCTTTGCAGATTTCTGTTGCTGCTCACTTGATGAAATTTATAAGTTTAAGTGACCCACTAGGAAAGATAAAGTTCTTAGCTGCAAGATTATACATCAAAACAGTTAAAGTGAAATTAAAATTAAATGAATGAATCTCACTGAAGCAAAAAAAAGCAGTAATTAATGGTTCCCTTAATTGTCTTCATAAAATATTTGCATGGGTCTAATTTGCATAATTTGCATGTATTAATTAATCTTTCAAAGGAATTTTGTGCTGAGAGAAGCCAAAAAATCTCTTTGTTTTATTTAACATCTAATGAAATATTTATCTTCGTTAATGAACTTCTCATCTTCATTAAAATAAAAATTGCACAAGTTTGTATGTTTTAAATGTTTTTATAATTGAAGTATACAAAGAAAAATCTCTTCAGACCTACAGTATCTGAAAAACAAACACATTATTGCACATTCTGTGTCATTTTGACTACAGCAACATTTAAATTTGGGGAAACCCTATTCCCTCTACCAAAAGTTTTCAAGGGCTTTAAAATTATTTCAATTTTATCTTAATTGATGATAATTTTTTATGTATGTTGCAAATAGGGATGACAAAGTAAACATTTTGGTATTTTTTGTTATTGTCAATGTGTGATACCTCAGAGATTTTATAGAACAGATACTATGCATAGAAAAAGGGACTTGCATCATAGGCTGGAGTTTAAAATACTGCAGGAGTTTGTACATGATATGGGGTTAATTTGTACTCTACAAGACTAACAGTTGAGGAAAAAAGAAAACAGTTTGTGAGATACTGCCTGGCATTTAATGATTGAACTTGGAGTAACACTGGTGAATGTGAGTTACAAAGGACAGTCCAGCTGTGGCAATCAGCAACTTTGAGATGGGATCCAAAATAGCCAGACATGCAGAATGCGAATATGCAGTGGAAAAAAATAAATAAAAATAATCAGTATTGAAGTTTGTGCAAAATCTGAATATAGAACTGCAAGGAGATTAGAAGAAATTAGGAGCTATTTCTGTAAAAAAAAAAAAAAACAGGGATAAAAGACGATGATTGGGTATTTTGGGAAAAAGGTGAAGGCTATTACTTAAAACGAAGACGACCTAAAATTCCAAAGTAATTTATCATCTATTTAATATTGCTGGAAATAGAGTCTGTGGACAAAGAAGAGAAAGTATGTTTTAAGTAGTGTCTACACAGAATATTAAAACTGTGCAGAGTAAGACAGGTGAAAAGGAATTTTGTTCACTTCAAGGATGAGTACAACATTTTTGGAATAATGAAAATATTTATGAAAATATGAAAATATACTTGAAATAAAAAAATGATTGGAGGTTTATAACTTACAAGAAATTATGTTTGCACAGTGAAACAGTACAATGGGAATTTTACTTGTTTTCAATATGCCTGCGTTTGCTTAAGTCCCTGAACAAGTTTATAAACATGTTAATGTGTTTGCATTCATTTTAGACATGCAATACCTGAGAAAGCCAGGCCTGCAGAGACACTGAAAAGTAGGTGCTCTTTAAGAGTGCTTTAGAATTTAATAAACAGGATGTTTAAGCTATCAAGATGGTATACAGTCATATATTCTTTACTACATTATCCTATAATTTTTTCATCTGATAAGATATAGTGGGACTTTGCTGATACCATAATGGCAGTATAGATATTGCTCTGTGTTATGAAGGTGTGGAATAGCTGCTGAGGCAATGTAATTATCTGTAAAATACCCAAACAATATCAGTGGGAGGGATATGTTCCACTTCACACATTTGTGGGGTAGATGTCTTTATCTGAGCTATTTGGCTGGACTCCTGTTAAAGTCAATGAAGAGTAATAGACACATCTCTCCCTTTGAAGAAAATGAATCACAACTTCCAAGTTTCTTCACTGATTGTAAAGGCAGTCTGCTAAACCAGCTCAAATGCAGCTACAAACAGTGCAGGTGTCTGAAGTTATTGTGATGAATTTCATGTGTTGCATATTTTCCTTTTTGCTTGCCTCAGAATTCCAGCATCACTTGTGACAGTAGTCACACTATGAGCAGCTGCATTTCAGTTGCTTCTTTTACCCTTAGAAAAGGGTAATTTTGCATCAGTTCTGGAAAAATATCCAAGCTTGACAACTCTTTTTCTGTTTCATATAATTCTGAACAGTTTTGAAAGTTGCATAAAGCATGACTCTCAAATGTAGAAAAGAGAACTTGAATTCTGTGTTAATACTGGAGCTTTGCAGCATTTGTTTCATTTGGATGCTACCAGACAAGGCACAAGGCATGAAACAAGAGTCAGAGAAACATTCTGAAAACCCTGAAATAAGAACAAAAGCAGCCATAAATTAAGAGAGAGAAAAAGATAGATGAAGTATCAAGAAAAAGAGGTAGATGGAAGTATCACAGAACACTAGAAGGGAAAATAGTATTTTACTCATGAAAATGTATATTACTCATACATTTGCATTATATTACTGTAGCTTTATTACTGTATCAGTAATGATTTGTAGTGGACAGCTAGTTAATGTTTTGCCTTTTAAATGTAGTTATGCTTGCAAACAAGACATGGGCCTGGAATTGATGTAGCATAGAAGTCTTCAATGTAGATGTCTACATCTGTTCTTGTCACTCTTGACCCTCAATGAAGGTAGTGAAAAGAAATATCTATAGTAGAGTTCATCCCATTATAAATAATAATTAGAGTACTCCAATATAGACTACTACAAACAAATTTAGTAAGCTCAGTCATATTCCAGAAAAGCTGAATTCAGTTTCTGGAGGCGGGAAAGTAATGTCTTTGGTGATTGTTGTTTGTAGTGTATGGAGTTGCTTTCCCATACAATAAATCCATTTTATAGCAAAGGTTGTAATTATACTCCAAGATTGCCTAATTGCAAAGAATTGATGTAGCATTTGACACAGTCGCAAGAAGAATTTGCTAAGGAGTCACTGTTTTGCCCATTTTACATTTTTCAGCAAAGAACTGAGTGGATAATATTGATTTCAGAATTGAAATGGTACCGTTTGTTGGGGTGGCTCATATGCTTTACATCTGATGTTTTGCTCTTGAATGGCAAAGCAATACCTCATTTTACATGCTTCAGGGTGTTTTTAACCAATGCCTTAAGCTGAAACCAAGTTTTTTTGCATAAAAAAAGGAGTAATATCTACTGATTTCTTGATGGCAGCACCGATGCTTTGGTGTCACACAAGGGTGTTGTGAAACTTAATTAATATTTGTAAAGTATTCTGGATCTTGGATGAAAGGCACAGTAGAAGTTCAGTTATGTTATTAACTTCTGCTTTTATATTTTCTTTGGTGATGGATCAGAGTCCTAAGCATTAAAAAGTGGCAAAGAGAGGTGATGCAAGATACAGCAATTTACAACTATTATCAGCTATTTATAGTTAGCTTCAAATCTTGTACAGGGAAATAACTGGAGAAATACTTTATGTGATTTTGCACACTAATACTTGATAGCCTAAATTCTGTGTAAATGTACCTAATCTGAAATTATCATATGAGAAAAAAATTAATAGACTGACTTACCTTAATTATTCTGCATTAGATCAGAAATGATATATTACTGAGTGACAGCATATTGGTGTAGTACGGGACAGTCTCTCTTTTACAATCCTAATATAACTGAGGGGTCAGCAGTCCTGTTAAGGAGAATGAGAGTTCAACATTCACTTAAAATAGTCAAGAGGCAAAAAAAGCAGTCAGAATTAAAAATGTAAATAAAACTGTACTGTGAGATTTTATCAGTCAGGCAGCCCTTTGTGCAGTGTTAAGAGTTAAGAAGGCAATCATCTTCCTAAAATATCACTCCAACTTAATTGCTCTATTTTGTCAGTTGAAGAAAAAGAAAAAAGATAATCTTGCCATCAATAAAACTATATTAATTTTAACTGAGGGTCTGGTGGTTTAATTTAAAAGTGGCCAAAGATTTTAGGTTTTGTCCTTTCTTCTTTAGCAGTAATATTTAAAAAAAGAGGCATTTTCATGTCCTTGAGAAATAGGAAATTTATAATACTTTATTTCAAGATAAAACAAATTTTAATATATCTGTAATACTCATATAAATTTCACATTGTAAACCAGAGAAGCAAGCAATTGCTATGTTAAATCTACTGTAATTCTAAAAATAATGTTTTCTCGCAGTGGTTATTTTTTATTTTGATATGATTAAAAATAAAACAATTTAGTCTTTGTGTAATTCAAGAATTTAGCTTTCTCATGGATTTGATGTGAAATTTGATCCATCTCTATTAGTATCTCAAGTTCCTATGATATTGAAAAAAGAAAACATCAGCTAAGGAAAAGAAGTTTAAAGGAAATGAAACTAAAATTAACGCATTTGGAAGGACTACTTAGCCAGCATCACATTCTATCTATGCTAAAATTTGCTGTCAGCATATATCTATAATAAGTATTCCTCCAGTGAACTGCCAGCTGGCTTGTAAAGAGGAAAATATATCCTATGGAATAGACTGCTAGCTTTAAAAAGAAATATTTTGCTTTTGCTCATTGTAGGGTTCCGTAACACCTGAAGGACATCATGGGAGACAGCAGCATATATAATGATAATGTGATGTCATTTTGTTTTTCCTAGTTGAGAAACACAAAGTGTGTACCAGTAATGGTAAAAACATTTTTTCTATTATATTCTTGTCAGCCTTATTTTTTAAAAGTGATGCAGCCTCTAATAGCTTAGGAAAAGCAGCAATAGCATAATAGTGTGTTTTGTCATGGGTGTTAGAAAGGATGGATCACAACGTGCTACAGCTGGCCTTGGAAACAAAGTGTTATGAAGGCAGGACCAAAAAATTTACAGTGCTGCTTTATGTGCATGAAATTAGAATATGGATTGTTGAAAATATACAATGCTGTATTAGATAATTCAAGTTTTGACTTGTTTATTTTGTCTATGTGTTGATTCTGCAGATTTTGCCTGTGACAAACTGTCGGTGCAACCATTGCATTAAATGACATGTATTTTTCATGATATTGTTTCATACTGCAATATGCTGGCTACAACTCCTCTCAAGTAATCAAGCTATATTGAATACAAACATAAAATAAAAAGCAACAATAATTTGCTTTCGTTTTTAGCTTTATGCTCAAACTCAAAGATATATACTCAGCCATTGGAGAGAGATCAGTGTCTTTGCAGATTGCTGAATTGGACATAAAATACTGTGGCTGGATGAGACTCCTAGGCTTCGCTGGAAATACTGGAAGCATCATAAAAGTAGTACACTGACTGTAGGATCAGTTCCATTTTCAACCTTGCCATCAAATTTGTTGTGACAATCACAGTCACTTTCACTGCAGTAACTATGCCATCCAATGCAATCTGGTTCCCAATGCTAAAATATTGAAAGGCTAAAACACTATTAAAATATACAAATATCAGTTTTATTCCAGTTCCAAATGGGCAATAGTTCCAGAGCTTGATCTTAAACATTTCAGTGCATAGAAGAATCCTCATTTTATAAGGTTTCCCTCTAGATATTTTCATATTCTTGCAAAACCATTGACTCCTTAGGCTTTCCAGCTAAAATTAACTTTATAGCCAAATGTATTTTACCAAACCAAATATTTGATAAATATATTCAGGATATACCCAGTTTTTACCTCTTTTTTATTAAAGTAGCATAGCATTAGGGATAGTACTAGATGGGCTTTAAAATCTGCATTTTCATAAAGATTTAAATACATCCATCATCCTAGGAGACTCCTCAGAGCTGAGTTCCTGCAAAAATGTTGGTTTGTGTCTCTTATTATTTTTTAATATATATACAAGGAATGATCAGTTGCTCTTCTGTGATAAGCAAATCAATTAATTTTATGTGCATGTTGTGGACTGTATTCCTTATCTTATACTAGTAGCCTGTTCTGAAATTATTCCATTCTAAGTTCACCTTGAGCATGAGTAACCAGCATCTTAAACACTGTTCCAGGGAAATGTCCTGCAAGTGACATGTACAATGCCATTACTGTGTTGCTATTGACAAGAAACACTGTAAGTGGAAAGCTGGGGGAGATGGGGAAAGGGAGGGAGATGGGTGGGGAAGAGTCAATGCAACCAGGAAGGAACATTTTTCATTTCTTCTGTCTTGAGAAAATCACACTTTGAAGCAAGAAAATTTTACACTTCAGATGTTTCACACAGCTCATTGCTTCTGACTCCAAGGTGGTCACTTGATCCCAAAGTCGTTGGTTAAGACTGCTCCGTGGTTTAATTTAGCCATTCTCTTTTCTCTTGCTTACTTTTTGATGATGAACCATGGTGTTAAGTTCTCTCTGGGAAAGCATGCTGCTTCCATATGGTCTGGGATTTCTCTAGTGGGGTGCATCCAGGACACAGTCTGTCATGACATGCTGTTTTTTCTGAGGAATCTCTACTGGCAAAGACACAGAGTGGTGCCAAATTCAAACCACCTGGCCCTAAGGCTAATTGAGTTTTTCCTGGGAGGGTAGAATAATCATTTTGAAGTACCTATCTGAAATTATGTTACCACTGAGAGGGAATGGGGAAGATTGGCTTGTCACTGCAGTATTTAAATGCATCTGTGAAGACGTATTCAAGATGGAAGTTTGGAATTAGTTAGGGGAACTATTTTGAACTCTGAATTGAAAAGCAACCTACCTGTGCTGGCATTAGCAGTTGCCACAGAAGCAGAGTTCTCTCATAATCTAAAAGGCTGGTAGTTTTCATTCTGGAAAAGAACAAAGGCCTTTTGCTTAAGTATTGCTTCATAGCTAAGTACTGGCTTAGGCCCCATTTACATGTTTCAGCTTGAAGTCTTCCACAGAATTAACATGAGCAGATTTTATTTTCGGTTTTGTAGTTGTGCCGCTCATGCTAAGCCCTGGGAGCTTCATTAAGATCTATGTCTGTTTCTGTGTGCTGGAAGGATTATGTGTGACTTCAGTTCATAGCTCATTTCCTAGGGCATGACTTCTGGTTTGGTTTCTGTTGCCTTGACTCTTATTCTGGAGCTGAATGGCGCTGCTTGGTGCCATAAACTTGCTTTCCTGCAAAATACCTAAAAGCAGCAAGGCTATGTTACATATGTTTTGACATCCCATGCATCCTTAATAGATTTTCCATAAGCTTGCTGCCATGCAATCTATCTATTTTACAGCCTCATTCCTTCCTATTCCACATGTGACTGTTTCTTCACGTTTTGCATTGGGTGGTTTCTCCGTTTTAGCACACAGATGAGAACAAGGGTGGTTGTGTATTAAAGTGAGGTGCTAATGTGATACTGATATTAAAAAAGGATTCCACATATTCCCGACTTACTTTTGCAGACTAATATAGCTTTCTTTAAGTGGCCTCTATTTTCCAGTAAACTTTGCAGCAGTTCAAATGGCATCTCAGTTATATACTCTTGTATTAATTGTGGTGTTTAATCTGAAAACAAGAAAACACTAGTCTGCCTTTTAGTTACTTGGGTAACATGAAATTCAAATTACTTGTTTAGAAAAGATGTGGCTGGGAGAGAAGGGTGAGGCAGGTTTGTGATTCTGTGAACCAGAAGAGGTGATCCACGTAGGCGTAGGTATTAGATCTAAGTATTTTTTTGTGTTTTGAAAAGTAATGGAGGTAAAGCTCTAGAAAAGACAATGTCTTAGAAAAGCTCTTCTTCATAAATTATTTGTATTTGCTGAAAGAAATTAATATCACACTGTCTTTTGATGGAGAGTACTGACTCTGGCCACAACTATTTCTAGCAAAAAAAATCATGACCCATATTACTTTTTCAGAATTGTAAAAAATAGCTTTATTATTCATATTTTATTCTAGGATCTATGATTTTATACACCTGTATCCTGCCTATTGTATTAGCTTCTAGTTGAGTTATGGAAAGGATTTGTGTGCATTTCTGTTCTGCTTGTATAGGGAGGGTAGTTTTAAATAAATACCAACTTATATGTACTTTTGCATAGATATTTTTCTGTAATTCAGCAAAAACTGCTGAAAGCTCCAACAAACACTGATCTACTGTATTTTGTTCCAATTTCATTTTAGTACCACTTTTTTCTCTCCAGAAAAGGAAAGTAATTATTTTTAAGCCTGTTAGAGGCTTAACTGTATGATTGATATCTTGTATGTAAGATTACTTTGATGATGATGTTTGGTGTAAAAAAGTGATAATTTGAGCAAGGCAGTAAAAAAGGAGGCAAAATGGAGAGAAGTGAAAGAAGACTGATCAGACTAAAGGGATGAGTAGTAAATTCTATTTCTATCTAGACTTTACAAAAAAAACCTCAAAACCAAACAAAGAGAAAGAAGATGCCAGGCAGAAACTATATTCCAATATTCAATTCTTTATCAAATTCATGCTATCAGATCCAAAGTTGCTTGCTGATATTAAAAAAAAAAAAGTTTATGCTTTTGGAAATACAGTAACAAATGAAGCACATGTTTTTTTAGAACTTAAAACTGTTTTATGCAGGACAGATTGTTCAGCACCAAAATTATCCACACTGTGATACAAGCATCAATGAACACAATGAGCTGTGGAAGCTCACAAGCTGATTGTATTTAGCTGTGACTTCATCCTTTAATAACTTTTGCACATGATTCTTCAGTTGAAAGGGTTTTATTCTGTTTTGTGTCTCTGTTGTTGTTGTTTATCATTACTAATTTTTTTTAATTTTTTTTTACCAACATGAAGTGACACAGTACAATGCCTTAGTGACTCAGGTTCAATGCTTCTAAGTAATCAGTTCTGTTGCCTTTTTTTGGACATGGCTTCTTCTGTTTATACAAATAGGAAAAGGGTAGCTAAGTTCATGAAGCAACAAGAAAAGACGCTGATTTTTTTTTTTAAATTCTACTTCTTTCAAACTACTCACCTTACTAGTTCATTTTTTTCAGTCCTCAAAGTGTCCAGTTTTATGCATTCTATATGATCTTTAAATAATAGAAGGTGACATGTTCAGGTACTCCCCTGCTTTGTTAGTTTACTAAAGACCGGATTGCTGACCTTTAGCTTACTCCCACAGTAACATGGGTGTAATGGAAATATATATTAATGATTAAACACATGGTAAAATCACTGAGAGAAGATAGTTCAATATTTGAAAATAACTGTAAAAAAAAGGTGTTTAGATGCTCTTTTTTACACATCCATGGTTTAGTTTTATTTCTTAAATTAGAATTAAAACCTCCTACGTATAAATTGCGATTTTAGAAAGAAAAAACATGGACATCTCAGTTTCCTGAATATTTGCACTGAGTATTAACACAAATATATTTGTACATGAATGTTAAGTAGAGAAATGAAAGGTGTATGATTAATAACAATATGTAAATTTGAAACTAATTTATTGGTGTTACACAAAGGGCAAACTGGGATAGTGTTTGGCCAAATATGTTTACATACTTCATATTTGCATGCGTTTAATGAACATGCAGTGTGAAATCACCCATCTTTGCATAAAAACTGGATGAGCACTTTTTTTAAAGAGCAAATTGCTTGTATTTCAAAGCCTCAGTGGTTGAGCCAGCTTTCCTGCATCTCCTGTACTCTGCTAGGGAAGATGGCAGTGGATCCATCCATGTTCCCCAATACATGATCTGCTTGTGCTGCCAGTAACAATGTCAGCTCACTATAGATACCCCTGTCCCTCCTTTTCAGTGTTGAGTTGTAAAACCTCAGAGTTCTAATTAACTCTGGACACTGGGAGGGATAATTTCCCCTGACAATGTACTGTTATGCACTTTATTAGGAATACTATGAAAAGTTATGTTCAGTTGATTCCATGACTGAATTTTAAAAATGCTGGGCTTTTTGGGTCACACTCTGCAAACTATAAAAGACTCAAGTTCGTCATAAATTATTTTCCCATGCTTAAAAAGTTGGACTTCCATTTTTATCTGCTGTCTTTGGTGGCAAATAAATCCTCTTGTATCTGAATTTGGAATGAAATATATGAAGAATATACAAAAATACATTTCCTCCTCAATTAGTTGTTTCCTTTAAGTTTTTTTGAAGAAGGGTTACAACTTGACTAAGATCCCTTCCATCTGTCAGAATATGCTTGCTTTTATTTTGGCTTCCCATTGCTGTCTTATCAAATATCACATGAATCATTACCATTTGTTTGCCATCCCTTTCTTTTGTTTTGTCTCTCTTCCTCCAAATGATTAAAACATCAACTTGAATGAAAGGTTAGAAGTACACTGTGATTCACATTTTCCCAGTCTTATTAAAACAAATAACCAACCAGTAATATAATTTTAATGTGCTTGAGCTATGGCATGCAGATGCTTTTATCAGCTCTGGGCTGAAGAGGTTGTGTGCATTCGGGCATGCACGTACAACTGTTCTTTGGAAGGGACAAACCTCATTAAGATTACAGGTGCCTGGAAATAACTTCTGAGAAAATAGCTACCACTTTGAATAAAGCTACTTCCTAACAGGAAATGCAATTTATTATGTTACTTAGCACAAGTGAACAGTTTTGCTTTGATTTAGATATGAGTAGCCCCATTTAGGGTCACAAATTTGTTTTTTCTTTTTAACTGAAGTTAGCAGTTTTTAATGGTTGGAGGGTCTGACAACAGTGTGAAGCATCTGCTGCCTTTAGAAGCACATGGGCTAGTCCTGGGCATTTTGTGTTGCAACATGTGGTTTTAGAAGAGGACCCTAAGCTCAGATCAGCTCGGTCACCAGCCACAGAGATGGGATTCAAATGGATTTTTATGAGTGAAGAACCTTTTTTTTTCCATTAAATACATATGCATGTATAGTTTTTTTGGTTGCTGTTGTTAGTTTTTTTGTTATTTGTACTAATATGGTCCTTAGAGGAATCAGCTAATACTGCTATTATCTTCCGGAGGACAAGAACAGAGACTGAGAAACAGAAAGTTTGAAAGAGAACAGAAAAATAGAGAAGGAAAAAAAAAAAACCAAAAAACTAAAATCACAGAAAATTTCATAACCATATTTTGTAATAAAGTTCCTGTCTTCACAACAAGAGACATCAACCTCTGTTCTTTGAAAGTACAAAGAGATTAATAGAGAAAATAGAGAAACTATTCAAATACCCTTAAGACCAATTTTGAGTGAAAATTGGCTTCTATCACTGGCATATATGGCAAAAATGTGTTAACTGAAGTTAGGACTTCCAGCAACTAAAACTGTGGCTACTTTGATGTAAGGGTTCTTGGATCATGGGCTGGGATTTACTATTCTACAGCTCACAAATTACAATTAAAAAAAAAAAAAAAAAAAAAAAAAAAAAAAAAAAAAAAAAAAAAAAAAAAAAAAAAAGATAAAAAATTAATCAAACCTTGATATCCTAACTTACCAAAGCTCACATTGAGATTTCATATCTTGTCATTTGTTTTCTGAGCAACCTGGTCTTGTGAAAGGAATCCCTACCCATGGCAGGAGAGTGGTCCTTGGTGATCTTTAAGGTCCCTTCCAACCCAAACCATTCTATAATTCTGTGATTTTCCTTCTCACAAAGTGTTTCATCCTTTTCTTCTTAACATGGCTTTGGGGGTTTCTTTTTTATCAGCTTCCTGTGTCAAGCTGCTGTATCTTTCTGTCTATTTGGTCACTTGGCTGGTTGTTTTCAGCTCCTAACTGTAGAAAACACTATCCTTTTCCTAAGGAGAATTTACCTCAGGAGGTTTTTGTAAGATAGCAAGTGACTGAACTCAGATGTGACAGCACATCTTGGACATTGATTTGTAGATTTTCATAAACTAAACACTGCAGTTTTATAGTCAGGATGATCGCTGTTATTACATTTATTTTTAAAGCAATTATGAGAATTCAAACTAGAATATGAATTTTAGGGTGGCAGACAACCCCACTGGGAGTTGCACTGAGTGGCAGAAATACCCACATTACCATCTAATGGATGACTTATTTAGTTTGCAGATGAAGACAGAACCTAGCATTTCATTGTACATTTTTATCAGTTTATGAGGTTGCATATTAATAGTTAAAATATTCGAGTGGGTTTGTGTTTTTACCTCTGAAAATGCTGGGCCATAGAGATGCTTGCTGCAAGCTGCCCACAGAACACTAAAGTGAATCATTACCCAGATGACATCTCTGTGGGAATGCATTTCGAGGCATATGATTTGTTTCAGCATTGCAAACTTTTATGTCAGTTCCATTTGTTTGTTTTTTATAACATTTATGACCTTTTAACTATTTAGTCATGTTCATTCAAAATCCTCAAAATTAATCTTAATTAAAAAGAGTCGATCTAAAAAAATACTCCCTCACTCTGGGTAGAATTTCTGTCATATCAGTCCACAGACAAAAACAAATGATGTTTAAGAGTAGTGGCATTTTCAGTTTGAGTTACTAGCATGAGCTTGTGTGATCTTGCTGAACACTGCCATTTGCAAAAGAGCAATTAAAACAGATGACAATCTGCTAATCATACACAGTTCTATTTAGAAATATAGCAGTATTTTCCCAGTTTGTGTTTTTGCTCAATTTCCTAAGACTAAGTTTTATGTACTTATATTGTATATAACTGTATGTAAATTTGGGGAACTTCATCACAGATCAACAGTTTTCAGTAGGCTAAAAATACACCCCAGTGTTTTAAACATCCTTAGTGGAAGCTCTTTGTGTGTATGTTTGTATAGTATATGTTTGTATGCATATGTTTGTATGCATATGTTTGTGTGACTAAAATATTCCATATTTGCTTTACATAAAATTGCTTTTATGCTGATAGACAAATTCTGCATTTATTAACAGAAGAAAGTAATGCAACAGGCCTGTGTAGCTGATAAATTAAAGCTGATTGGGAGGCAGAAGGCACAGGCATGCTCAGGATTTAGGATTTAGAAGTAGCAGCATTTTCACATTGGCTTACAAAGGATGAGCTGGCTCGATTTTCTGACCACTTTCATGATTTGTAGGTTTTGTCTGTGATTTTAACCTTGAAATCATTAAAGGCCTATCAGTGGTAATACTCCACTTGCATTTAGATAGGAGCTCTGGCTACACCTAGAGGCGAAGTGATTCTGGTGGCTTTGACAACAGTGAGAAGTTCCTATCATTAGGAAAGAACCTCAGAACATTAGGAATAGGGAGAGAAATGGATAGGAGCAAGGTAGTAGGAGTCACCAAAGGAAAAAGATGGCAGTCAAATATAGGGATTGTATTTGGTCGCCATTTTGTAATGTGAGGTCATCGTTCCTCTGCAGAGCTGGGAGTTTTTCTTAGCACAGTTGTTGAATTTCTGAAGTGCACTGCTACTCACCTGTTGCTCATTTTTCATGAGTGTTTACATGAACTTCTCAGCCACGGTGCTGTGACCACTCCCTGGGGAGCCTGTTATAGTTCCCAGCCACCCTCTGGGTGAAGAACCTTTTTCTGATGTCCAACCCAAGCCTCCCCTGACTTGGCTTTATGCTGTTTACTCAAGTCTTGTCACTGGTCATGAGAGTGAAGACATCAGCTTCTCCCGTCTGCTTTCCCGTGTGAGGAAATTTAAGACTGCAGCGAGGTCTCCCCTCAGTCTCCTCCATGCTGAACAGTGACCTCAGCTGCTCCTCATACAGCTTCACCTCCAGACTCTTCAGCATCTCTATTGCCTCTTTCAGATGCTCTCTAATAGTTTCATGTCTTTTTATACTGTGGCACCCAAACCAGCCCGCAGCACTGGAGGTGGGGCCACCCCAGTGAGAGCTGAGCAGGACAATCCCCTCCCTTTCCTGGCTGTCCATGCTGTGCCTGATGCCCCATAGGACAGGGTTGGCCCTCCTGGCTGACAGGGCACTGCTGGCTCATGTTCAAATTGCCAGTGACCCAGACACTCAGGTCCCTTTCCGTGGCACTGCTCCCCGGCCTATCATTCTCTAGTCTATGCACACAGCCAGGATTTCTCCATCCCGGGTGCTGAATCCAGCACTTGCCCTTGTTGAACTTGGTATGGTTTGATTGCTCGTGTCTCTCAGGTGTCAAGGTCTCTCTGCAGAGCCTCTCTGCCCTCGAGGGAGTCGATGACTCCTCCCGATTAAGTGTCATTGCCAATACTTAGTATTCCTTCGAGTTCTGTGGCCAAGCTGTTAATGAAGATGTTGAAGAGAACTTGTATATATAAACAAGTATCCTCTTACTTTCTAAGGAAGGTGCTTTGTAGAGCTACCCGTTTCTATTCTTATTCATTGTCTGTGCATGCAGAATACAGGATCTGACAGTGCCTTCTTTTAAAAGTGAAAAACCTCCTATTGATTTCACTGCAAAGTTGGATCCTTAAGCAGTGTAAAATAGAGCTGACTTTTGAAACTGTACTGCTGTTCATCTATTGTTGGCTGCCACAAGAATTCTGCTTCCTGCAGCTTTATTTTTAATTGAGAATTAGTTTTGATATGTATTTTATTTTAAAAGGTAAATGGAGACCTAGTATAATAAAATAAAATAAGTTACCGACTGCAGGTTATCAGAGTGTTAAGGTGTGGGAATTATACATAGCACTCATTAGCAAGTGTACGTTCAGGATAGCCAAAGTGCTGGTATATATGCAGAGTAATACTCCTACAGAGGTATCTAGACAGCTTTAGTGCTGTAAATGTTTATTGTGTTTATTCAATATGTTTGGGAGAACTATATGGAAATGTAGCTAGTAGTGCTAGCTAGCCACTTAATGCAAGTTTTCTTTGGAGATGGTGTTCCAGGCCTTCAGTTTTACTGAGCTCAATTTCAGAGGCTCCTTCGTTCTCTCCTGAATTCCCATAAGCATTTTGGTGGTTTTCATGCATCAAATAATAATAAAAAAATTCTTTAAGTTAAGGCCTTTTCGATTCCTTTTTATTTCTCTTCAGTGCAAAAAAAGACCTTAAAGAGATGAGAGAATTTAAATGATTCTGAGAGGAAGCACTTTTATGTAGTGGGAGAGTTACAATGTACTCCGCTCCCCCCCCAAAAAAGGAAAGAAAATTGAGGAGCATAAAAAAGTATGGAAAAGGAGTAGAAAAATGTAAAGATGGGGAGAAAGTAGCAAAAGAGCATATGGCCTGGAGCTCACAAAAGGAAAAACAAAGGGGCATTATATAAGGAACACTGCAGCAATGATTCTACACCATCCCACTTTCCCCAGCAGTTCTGATAGAACTGGAAAGGGGTGTGCAGAAAGTTTAACAGCTGTGTGGTGTGTACTTCTGTCTGCTTTCAGGTTAACTTTTCTTTCAACAATTACAGTAAATTCATGGAGATGCTGCCACATGTTTCCATTGAAAGATAATGATAATTTTGAAATTTCAAAAATTTCAGCATTCATTTTGCACAGGTTTATCTCACGCAATTGCTTCACATATCTAATTTTTACTGTATATCTTATAAAAAATTCTATAGACTGATATGGAATAAAAGTGTTAGACTGAGAAAAACAAACCAAAACTTCTGGAATCTAGAAATATTTGCTGAATTTTCTTAGATTTAAATAAGAAGTTCATGCAAACTTTAAGAGCTGAGATTAAAGCTTGTAGTTGCAAATGCTGATTTTCTAAAATATAAGTAGTGTTTAGTAATTCTGCATGGGGGAGGATTAATTGTTTCATAATGTGCTTTATTTACATGGGAACAACACTTTCTACCCCACAGGTCAAAAAGCTAAGAAGCTTTTCAGTCTATTTTCTGTTTTTGAGAAAATAGTCTTTATATTGCTATCAAAATAGGAGTATATAAGATGTTCATGCCTGAAGTGAAGAAAAAATTACTTTGTACTTAAAAATTAAGTGAAAATATGTTGTGGCAGTATGTTCTCTTCAAATGTTTCTAAATCAACAGTTACTGGCTACATGAGCTTAGTGTTTCTCATGTTCCCTCACATATCTCACTTAAATATATGCTCCTCACTTGGGTGGAAAAAATGTGCTTACATCTTTAACATAGTAATTGTTCAGTTAATCTCATTTATGGGGAGAAAGAGGCTATACTTCACTGATACCATTTAAATATCCTATACTGGGTTCTATATAAATAGCTACAAATGTGCACAATGGTTACATTACATGGTATATTTAACAACACAGCTAAATCAGAAGGTATGAGCTATGCCTTTAGTGATGGGAGTACTAACGACTGCATGCAAGAAGATTTTTTTGCTCTGCAACCATGAAGGAAATAATTGCTGTTCAGCACTATTCAGTTATGTTTGCATATCAGTAAAAACACATGCAGAGAGGCTCCACCTATATTCCTAGTGCCCTAGCACTGATATGAGTCCAGCATACATTAAAGCTTCAGAAGTTGTTACAGATTTCACAACTTGCAAAGTGTGTGTAATTTTCAACAGAGTTAATTTGACCACTGACAGATGAAATTGCTAAGGTGACATTCAGGTTTTATGATTTTCTTTTATTTTAGACAAAAAGTACCATAGGGGACATTTTACAGATTTGTTGCATGACTACTTCCGCTGAGGTTTTAAATCTTGTGGGGGTTTCCTCTTTTTGATTCATTGAAGATATAAATATATAAAGCAAATGTTTCTCTTTCATATTTTAGATGGAAGACTTTATTTGAAAACTACTGTCATGTATTGAATTTTTCCTGCTGAAAATACGTGTGCTACGGTAAAGAACATTGCAGTAAGACATTGGCTCATAAGGAGTTCTGTGGAAACAAAACGTTTTCAAACCAACTTCCTCAACTTCATTTATCAATGTTCTTCAAAAATGTAAAGAATTCTGCAAGAGTGTCCTCCTTTGGTTATCTCCTGTGGCTCAACCTGGAGATCTAGAGAATGTTTGTAAATGTACAGTAGCACTGTTCTCACAGCGAAAATCTGCATCTCTGCGCCGGACTATTGTATCCAAAATTACAGGCGGTCAGAACAAGGCTGAGTATTCCCTTTTTCAAGGAATGCAGACTGTCTCCTCCTCTGATGATTCTCTATTTGAGCACATCCAATGATCCTTCCAGCGGTGTCCAAGTACACTTACAGACTGTTATACCATACTGAAACCAGCAAGACAGCTCAGAAATGAACTTGTAGAGGGCATAAGAGGATTCTTATTTAAAAAAAAAAGAAAAAAAAAAAAGGTAAAAGAAGAAAAAAATTGATACATTCAGTTTTCAAACTACGATCGTGGGTTTTCTTCTAAAGACATTTTTTCCACATGCTTTCCAAGAGACCAACACCTATATGTTAGACTACATTAAGTGAAATGGAATTTTGTGTAAGTGAAAAGAAATGCTGAATGTAAACAAACTGTTTTACCATTCACAAAGTCTCTTTTCCTAAAATAAACTTTAAAAAAAATAATAAAAATAATAATAATTTCTCATTGTAAACTGGCAGGGGTTTATGAAATAAAAGACTTTGCTTCTTATCAAAATGTTGGTCACATGTACAGTATATAACACAAATCACACAAGGAAGGTATTATGTATGCAGTAGAAATCTAGAGTTTAGGAAATGAAACTTTTAGATAATATTGTTTTGTCACCCTGTTGGTCAGAAAGACACCTTTCTAGTTTTAACGCATGCAGGCATGTAAATATTTGTCCTGGAGTCACAGTATTACTGAATGAGATCTTAAGCATCTGGTAACAAGTCAGAATTCTGTATCAGCCACTTTTATTTGTATATTGAGCCCTGGTTAGTGCCCTGACTAGTGCACCTCTAAGAATGGACTGTGGCTGAGCAGCAAGTCAAAATGCCAGAAATATTTTTATATGTTAATGTCATATTACGTCAATGTTGCTAAAAAAAGAAAACCTAACAAACACTTGATGTATCAGTCCAATTCCACGTAGAACCGAGTGATACAGTTGAAGTCTATTGTCCCTCCCACCTTGTCTTAGGGATGGATGGTTATGTGTTACTTTCACTGTCTTTATGAAAGCTACAATATGTGTTTTCACCTTTGTGCTGATAACTGGAAGTAAGCTGCAAAACACTGCTTATTACATTACTAAAAATTATGTTCTTTGCTTTGCATACTTTTGGGTTACCCCTTTAAAGACTGATTTTGTGAATCAGTGCTATTACTGTAAGTTTTGTGATTATGCTTTCTTCATCTAATGTTTTATGCATATAAAATATTATTTATTACATGGAAACATATCAAAACCTTAAATGTCTAAGATGCCTAACTTAAAGCAAATGTTTCTTTAAAAATAGTTCTGATTGGATATTAATATTATTTTGTCCAAAAAAAAAAGATTCTAATGTTTTGTAAACTCTTAGCACTGAGCTTCTATAGTTTGTAGGTCTTCCTTGCAATACTGGTACACATTTATTTTGTGCAGTTCATATTTACTCCACCACAATCCTTTTTTAACAATAGAAAGATGTATATACAAGTTCACATCACAGTAATTTTTTTAAAGAAATATTGAGCAATATTTTTCATTAAATATTGTTGTCTAATACTTTGTAGTGATGTTATTTTCTAACCATGATTCTTTCATGATTGTCATAGTTGCTTAAACATACATGGGATTCTGTACTCCGGTTTTTTAATATGCAGTCTTTAAAGGGTTAACAGCTGTAAAGTTAGATGGACTTGTGGCAAGCTTTTGAATCATTCATATCTGAAAGAGAATTAAAAGCCTACAACCGAAATATGTACTAGCATTTACCATTGCTCTGCTCCTTGCATAGAGTCACCTGTAAGTAGGTTTAGTAGTTTTACAGTATATTCTTTCAAGACCTTTGGGAATGCCTCAGTGTTTGGCTTGGTACATAAAGAGAAGTGTTAAGAATTAAAGGGGAACCAATTTATGAGCTGGACATTTAGAAAGAATCTTGCTAAAAACAGTGTAAATATTACAGAACATGAGACGTTACCGTAAGTTGAAGTTTTTTGCCCCTCTTTAGTTTTACAGGTTTTGGGTTGGTATTTTGGTTTTGGTTTTTGATTTGGATTTTTTTTTTTTTTTTTTTTGCATAGATATGAAGAAAAGTTGTCCTCATGTTATTGTTTATATGCTTTTGTAATCTTAAAGATATTAATGTCTAGTTGTTCTATATTATAACCACATTTGCGCTCTATGCAAACCCTTGGAACAGAACATACTCATCTTCATGTAGGACCTATGAAAATTGTCTATTTTTATCTATATATTTAAAGTTTTCTAAAAATGAAAAAAGGTTATTACGAATTTTGTTGTACAAAATCTGTACAAAAATCTGTTTTTACATCATAATGCAAGAATTGGAAATTTTTCTATGGTAGCCTAGTTATTTGAGCCTGGTTTCAATGTGAGAACCACGTTTACTGTTATTGTATTTAATTTTCTTTTCTTTTCAACAATCTGCTAATAAAACTGTCTGAAATCTCCCTGTGACTTTATTTACAGTTCATCTTTATTAAATTTTCTGAAATGTATAACATCAGAGGAATATTTACTTTCTAATGGGAGGCATCTAAAAACAACATAAGTCAGCTCTTTGTAATGTGAGGAGAACAATGCTGAATGATTTTATTTAACATGCAACTGCTTCTATCTCTAATATGAATTACTGTGGTGAAAAACATCATAAAAGCACACTCTGTAGTTATTGTTTAACAAGCATATTTTCCTGGGTTTTTTTTCTTGCCAGCTAAGCAAACTGCCCCCATCTACATGATTTATTTATGTACATTTCTCAGTTTATGAAGCTGTTATTTGTACCTTTTTTCTTTATATTGTGATATTCCCATGATTCTTATTTCACAAAGCTTTGTGCTGAACAATGTAAAGTGGACACATTGATGGAACAAAGCAATATTATTCCTCTAACTACAAAAATGCAGGGATAATCCTATTGGTTTTGTCTCAAATCTCTGTCACTTGATAAAATGTGTTTAGAAACACATTTTTTTTTACAAACCTCAAGTATTTAAACAGGCATTTGGAGAAATAAATAGTTTTGGTTTAGCATATCTTCAGATGGCATTGTGAGAAAAAAAAAAAGGGTGCTTTTTTTCCAAGGTCAAGATTGTTATTTAAGAACAAATTTGGGACTAAGCTGGTTTTGCATACTGGAAATTCTAAAGTCAGAGAGATATGACTGATTTTGAGTATTCTCCCTTACTGTCCTGCCTTGGCTTGCCTTCTCTTCCCATCCTTTTTGTTCCCTTCCTTTCTGAACCATACCTACATGAATGCTTCTGCTTTCATTAGGGAGGCAGACCTGTTTGGGACAGCAGAAGAGAATAGCTTTCTTGGATAAGCCCATTTCACCATCCCTGGATGGCCTGGGGACTGCAAGTGGGAGGCTGACAGGCTTCCTGGGTTCCAGCAGCTTGTTGCTGGCTGGCTGATAAGGATTTTGGTTATCTGCATATAGGGCAATCACAACCTCCTTCTGCCTGTATTAAAATGTCCTGCATGTCTGAATTGTAAGAATCCCAGCTACACTGGAGCCAGCTCCCCTGCTATAAACTCTGGCACAGCTAAAGCGGGGTGAAAACTAAACTCATTAATCTCAGTCCAACTCATGCTGAAACCCAAATTATCTCTTCAGTAACAGACTAGCAACCTACCTCTGTGTTTTTAAGCATCCCAGGAAATAGTCTCTTTTAGCAGAAAGGAACTGTACTCTCATAAGTTCCACCCTACCTCCATTAATAAATAGCTGCTTCATCTGTGTGAGACAGCTGGCATTTAACAGGTCTGAGGCTGGATAAGCTGATAGTCAGATTTTGGTAGTCCTTGTGATTTAAATAAAACAAAAATATGTAAAAGCTCAGATTAAAATCAAGAAAAGTTTGCCCTAAACATATCTTGCCCTAAAATTAGTAGGTTATGGTCAGATCCTGAAGAAATTCAGACTCAGCAGCAAGACATCTAAACTTCTGGGAAGATTCTGTAAGAGCGGACAGATTCAAATAGGAATTACTTTTTAAAATTTTTTTTGTATTTTTGCCATGGAAAGAGATGTAAGGTTGGGTTTTGATCTGAAAGGTAAACCTCTTATTTGTTGGAGATTCTATAAATTCTTGAAAATTGCTTCATTTGTTGTGTGCATACATGTTATTTGACACAAGACTGCAATAAACAAAGACTGAGGCCAAGATTTTTAAGTGTGACTGCTGATTACAGATACTTCCAGTTTTGCTGGCCAAACTTCAGACATTTTCAGTGCCTTTCTTAAAATAAAATATCTTAGCTCAAGGGTTCTCTTTAACTTATTTCTTCAGTAGCTGCTAACTCACCCATAGGATACTGAGGAAGGTATTAGTGTGCCTTTGCTGAGCAGGAGCTCATCCTATCAAAGATGATGGTTCCACCATCAGCAGTATTACACCATTTCAAGCTACAGCCTCCTGCTTAAAAAGTTTCATTTTCAGAGAGAGGAAACAAGGACTTTCTGGAATTCAAGCTCTTAAAAGGAGTCACGTTAGAAATAAAATCTAGACAGCCAGAGTACTTGGAAACTTTGCAAATGTTCACCTAAAAGTCAAGTACTATGAAATACTAAGAAATTTGGTAGAATTTGCACATGACTTATTGAGAAACGTGGTTTCTTCATCCAGATTAGAATAATCATGGTTGGCATGGTCCAGTGAATTGGTTAATTGATGCACTTAATATGAATCATAAAAACTCAGCTCGGTTCATCTTGCTGTGTTAGCAAAAGCACAAGAAAACAGATCCCCACTACAAAACAAAAAAAAAAAGCAAAAAAGAAGAAAACAGACCCCCATCCCCCAAAAACCAAAAACAAACCAAAACAAACAAAAACCAACCAGAAAAACAACCAAACAAAAAACCCTAAAACAAAACCTCCAGCTGGATATAAAGGTGAAGATGACAAAATGAGAGGGGTGAAGCACTAGAACAGTTTTTGCAGACAAGTTTTAGGATCTCCTCCTTCGGAGATTTTCACACCTTAGTTGGGCACAGCCCTGAGAATCCTGATCTAACTGTCTGCAGTTAAAAAAGATTAGACTGCTTGCCCTTCAGAGGTCCCTTCCAAACTCAGTTTTTCATGGTTCTAGAACCACAAGGCTTATTTGCATGATGCCCTTCCAGGCATAACACTTCCTGCATCCAGCTTAACAAGGAGCAAAATTTCATCCTATAAATAGCAGTTGTCAGATCTAGAATAGAAATTGCTGGGATATATTTAAGTGTTCACAGCTTTTTGATCTTCCATATCAGGAGGCCAGAAGAATGAGCTGTGCTAACAGCATGATGTGGAAGAAGATAGAGGAGGTGAATACAAAGAGGATTAAATTGGTACCTATTTTAATACAGATAAAATTAATTTAAATAATAAGAATGGAAACTTTAGCATCTTTGTCAATCAATTCTTGGATGAATTTTCTAGCAATAAATAAATATAAGGCAAAGTGAATAAATAATATGTCTAATAATATAAAGAATAGCTGTTGGGGTTAAAGAAAGTAAGTTGATGTAGTTTTCTTGGATATACTGGCCAGACAGTCTTCGAGGAAATTGGAAATGATAAGCTGTAACAGATAGATCCTCCTTTTAAAATATACTTCCTGTATTTTTTTTCAAATAGCTTTCTTGAAACAGATTCTGCAAGGCAACCAACTATTTTGGAACTCTATAGATTTTTACCATTCTGAGATACAGAGGACTTTGAAGGAGTCAGTTTGGATTGTTGGCTTCTCTGTCAAGTGTTGTCAAGCAGATTGGGAGCCTGAGGTTAAACTTGGCATTTTAAAACTGGAGAGACAAAAGGAGTGACTTTGGGCTTCAGTATCTGTGAAGTTATATTGTGGTACAAGCATATTTAATAGACTCAGTTCTGAAGGATTTTGTAGTGGTTTTGGTTTGGAGGTGCTAATTATGGGGTGAATGGCAAAGTAGAGTGTTGAAAACTAAAGTCTTGGTGAGGAAAGCAGGGTGAAGAAATGAGGCTGAAACAGAATTTTGAATAGAACATAGGGATGGCAGAAAATAGGAGATTTCAGCTGTCAAGATGGAAGTGAATAGTGGTACAATAAGGAGAAACTGGATTCTAAAGATACTCTTTAGAAAGATGTGGCAAGATACAGACACAGCAAACAAACTCATTTGGCAGGGTCCTGGGCAAGCAGACATTGTTTTCAATTCAATTCAGAAGCAACTAATAACCATTTGGCTTCTGTTCACTGTGACCAAACTGATGCTGCAGAATCTGGCTGTTCAGTGATGGGATGATATATTGGAAGCCAGAAATAAGTTTCTACATGGATCTCTTGAACAATCTGAACTCAATTTAACAATTGAAGAGGACAGAGATAAAGTATTACCTTCTTTGTGAGCTGATCAATAACAAGCACACCTCTGGGAAACAGATGCTTCAACAAATGCCAGTGTTACCCTTGGAAGCCATTTCAGTGCTGGAAGCTGAACAGGTTCACAGGACACCTTACACAGAACTTACAGAAGCAGTAAATAATGATGATGATAATATTAATAATAATAATAATAATAATTAATAGGAAAGAAGCTCTAATTCTCAGCTTTTGCAAGTAAAATCTTATCCTAGCTGCATCCAACACAAACCTATACAACACTGCAAGTGTATATATGGCGTATATGTATCTTATAAAAGATAAGACTCCTGATGAACTATAGGTTTAAAACAAAATCACAGAAAAAAATTAAATTAAGCTATTGACAAACTTGGAGAAGAAAAGGTAGTGATTAAAGTACAAAATTAGCTCAATGATTTCAGGATTCAAAGTGAAAAAATAAATTCTAACAGCATCCACATGCCTAATTCAAAATCATAATAAAAGGCATTTTTGAAGTATGCAATGCTTTCTAAATATTTCCATTACTCTCCTGAACATTCCTTGGGCACTGATGGTGATGTATCATTTCCCTTTCGAAGCACCTGGATGCCTAGCGTGGGCATAACCTCTTCTTGGAGCCAAAATCTTAGTTCAACAAAGTGATGCATTGAGCACTTCACTACATCAGAAATCTCAATAATATAACCTAGAAGAATAATTGAAAATAAGAAAATATACAGCTGCCAATCCCAACGATTTCTACAGTTCCACAGCCCAAGAGTCCACTCACCCATATGCCATACTGCTAGGGAACAACACACTCTTGCTGTATTTTTCCTCCTGTTACTTCTCCCCCACACACATCAACTCTAACTATTTAGTATCAGCCTTCTACTGATGGAGAGGAGAGGGAGTGTAAACTCACTGAGAATAACAAGCAAACCCCCATGCTTTCTTGGGAAAGTGTTCCTACTGCTTGCCTGGAGAAGTAGACAGGCCTGGTGCCCTGTAGCTCCTGTCTTTTAAAGGTGCATTAAAAGTGCATCTACATGAGCAGTTCTATGTGCAAAAATGGGTCTCTGTGAGTTGAATTTGCCTTGCGTTTGAGCTTCTGGTGTGCACTGGGGCTCCTAAAGCGATTTCTTTCCCTGGTGGAACTTAGTCATGTGAAAGGATGTCATCTGGATTTTGTCACTTGCAATGTGGCCTTAGCAGCTGGTGGTCTGTACAAGCCTAGGAGTGGTAACCAGTAGAAACTTCATGGCTGGCAATGCCATGGTGAGGTCATGCAGTCCTGGAAGTGCAACAGATTGCATCATGTCCTAGTGTGGTCCTTCCCCCCTTGCATCCCAGCAATCAGCAATGGAAACACGCTCCGTGGTTGGAACTGCTGCCCTCTGCAATGCACCCTCTCCAAAAGGTCCCATAAACCCTGCTGAGGTTCAGGCTTCAAGTGGAGCTGATCAATCAGAGCTGGTAGGTGGGGTTTGGGCTTGAGGGAGGTTTTTGAATTGAGCGTGAGGGTACTGAGGAGATATCTCAAGAAGCTGCAAGTGAATGGCATCAGGGATATTCTGCCTTGCTATACTAAATCTTTTTACAAATAATTTATGCTTAAATCAATTAGCTATTTATTGATTCATAAGAATATTGTTCTTTTTTATTTATTTCCTGATGTTACTTGAGTGAAGACAGATTGTGCTAATAATAACTAAAGCTTTTTCTTATAGTTTACTAAGCCACTATCAGCATTCAGCAAGATTATATTTGGGACTGTATGAGGAATGTATTTTGTTGGAAGAGCAACAGCAGGCACTTACCTTAGGACTTCTGCTAACCCTGGACCCTTCTATAAAACTTGCATAAGTAAATGAGATGTACAATGCATTTTTCTAATAGTCTGCAATTGTATGTTTTATTCAAGTTTAAAATTACTGCACCCTTTTAACAAATGCTTCATATTCATCTAAGAAGTGGTCATTAAAGAAAGTGCCACTATATCATTCCTTTGTATTTAATTTGGGGTAGAAAGAGAAAACTGTACTTTGAGCAAGGTTTATTCCTTTTCCCATTTAGGTAATTTCTTTTTTTATCTCAGCTGGCCAAGTTCAATTTAAATTCTTGTGTAAATTGTTGGTAAGATGCTTTTATTTGAATCAGTAAGCATTTGGCCATGGCAAATGAGCTTCTGGCAACCAAGAACATTAGTACCAGGGGACATCTTGGAACACTACAGTTTTTGTGCATCATGAACAGTTTTCAGTCTTAAAAGTTATGTTTTTCTTAAATATTGTTCCATTCAAAGTAAAAAAGCTGCTTGCTTTTTTAATTTTCATTCTATTCTTCTACCTCTGCATGTAAAGAATTAACTTTAATAGGAATGCAGATAAAAAGCAAAGTGTTAAAGTTTCATCACTTTTTCTCCATTTTGCTTTCTCAACTCAATGACATTTTTTTAGTACTTTATTTTTTCCCTAGCTGGCATAATTTCCAAAATGCACATTAGAAAATTCTTATGCAGTTTTTCATATTTGATTAGGCTTTAGCAGGGCAGTAACCAGGTCAGATAGAACAATAACTAATTAGTCTGCAGACCAAATGAGAGCTCAATGCAAGTATTTACTTGGTGTTAACCTCCTTCTCAAAGGCAGAAGAGGAGCTGGCAAGGACTGCAGGAAGCACTTTGGCCACAGCTGATTCTCTCTGCCATTTTCTCTGAGTCAGTGGTTTACCTGCTAACCCTCCACTGTCTGTGGTTCTTCTGCAGGTGTGCAATAGATCCAACACCCACAAAGAGACAGAAGGTCGATGTGTACAAGCCTGCTCACATTTTATTCTTTCCCAATACACTGATTTTACTGAGCATATGCATAAGCACTGTCCTTTATATAGTCAATAGAATGGAGTTTTCCAGGACATGGAAAGGGCTCATTTCTTATGCAAGACAATCACCCTGAAGGTGCACAGTAGGATATCCTAGGATGTGTCACAGACTATATACCATAGCCTTCCTTTGTTTTTAGCAAAATTCAGTCAAAACCTCCCAAACAACAAACAAACAAAACACACACACACACAATCCCCAAAACAAAACCAATCAACCCAAAAAACATCACAGATGAAAAAAAAAAAAACCAAAATCCCAAAACAAATGATGAAATTATTTCCAATTCTGGTGGGGTTCAGTGTCTAGTATTGGTCAGGCTCAGAAGATTTTGTGAACAGACAACTTCACTTTGAAGAATGAGAGAGAATGGCATAAAAAGTTTGATCTACACTATTTGGACACAGAGTTCCTGAACTTTGGTGATTACATATAATTTACCAGTATATTTCTTGCTTTAGCATACAACCTACACATGACCTCTCAGTCACAGCAGTTCACAAACCCCTCCTAACCCCAGTCACATTCAAATTGCATTCCTGGCACACAGGTCCAGTCACCTGTACTTGCTGCCATGGTGGATTCTACGTTGTTATTTCAGTCTCTACCCCACTAGCTGCCCCTTTATTCAGATACTCACTGAAGATCTTGTCTGGGAGAGGAAAGGAAGATAGATTCAGCCCCAAGATACCTGTCTTTGAAACAAGTACCTTCCATTATAGCCAATAGGTCAGTGTATCTTTCTAGTGTTCCCAGTTTACTGTGTTTCACTGATACTTCCAGGGACTTTGCAAGACCAGTTAAGGGATGTTTCCATTGTAGGAAGGAATGGGATGCTCCAACTTGAGACTTCTTTTCAGATATCCCTAGTTCTCCTAAAATCAAGATCCTCCAGAGAATGAGTTTCTGAATTGTGGAAGAAGCTTTAAGTATTAAGATGAAGTTTCTTTGGGAAATGTCTATTTATTTTGAATTGCTCTTGAAAAATAAAACCTTAATTGCTAAACTTTATGCACCTTACTTCCATGAGATTTTTAAAAAAAATATTTGTTTTATTTATGTTTTTCCAGTATTTCTCTTGCTTTTCTTTGTGTGTGTGTTTGCATTCAGATACATATACTGATGTCCGGATCCTGTTTTGAACTCTTGAGATACTCTGGTGGGAGTTACAACCATATATCACTCTCCCACAAAAGGATGACAAATGAATACTGATAGGAGGGTGTCCGTGCTTTTCTGTACTGTGCAGGCATTCGTACTTTTCTCTAGGGTGTGTTTCCCTTTGAGTCCCAAGACCTGGGTAATGACGTGCCAATACAGCCTACTGAATAGGAATCAAGCAGGTAGCATTTTTTAAAGCAGCTGTTGATATTTTCTGGCATTGAAGTGTACGAAGATTTAATAAACACATGTGTACTTTGTTTTTCCAAGACATGCTTTGTTGTGTGCTGGAATTTGAAACTACGTGGATATCTATTTAAAAATTCACTGGACAATTGTGGTTTTGTTTAATCCTGTGAAGTCCTTAGTTGCATCCTAAATGAGTTACATACCTCCAGAAATCTGGCCTTTAGAGGTGAAAGAATCTTGGACAATGGCCCTATTGTTAATCATTATTTCCAGTATAATGTAACAAATGTTCTAACCTTGAAAGGAGGCAGGGGAGTAAACCCTAGCCTGCCTCCTTATCCTTTTTCCTTCCAGGTTTTATTCTTTTACAGCTGTAGCAGTACAAAGCAGCTACAACTAAGAATATGAATCACCGTTGCTATCGTCATTAACATAATGCCCATGTGTAGATTTATCTGCAGACTTTCAGTTTGATAAACTGTTGGCATGTAAATATTTCCTTGAAGAAATTCCAGTCCAGCTGCTTTTGTTTACAAATCTATCAATGGTTAACACCATTGAATGTATTTTGCCAGTGTCTGAATTATAATTACAACTTCTTTAATTGTGAATTCATTATAAAAGAGGGGGACAAAACTAAATAATAAATATTGTGCAGATTTTTGGAACCTTGCCAGCAGCTTTGACTGCATTAATTTTTGAAAATGTGAGGACTTACGCTTGTAAGTCTTCATTCTATTATTCTTTCTTGTTATTTATTTATACAGTTAATTGTAAAGAAACTCTTTCTGAATAATTATTTCTTTGTACTTATTTTGTCTTCAGAGGTTCTTCTGCTTATTCCTTGTTTTCACTTCTTGACTTCTGCTTGATCGTTCTATGGATTTAATTAAGAGTTGGTTTTGATACACCAGTCACAGTAACATCTAAATCGACCTGAATACTGAGTATTTTCAGGTTCTCAAAAAAAAAAAAATTTGAGTTACAGATCAAAGAAACTCTGGAATTTCACTTGGCAGCAGGTTATTGGCTTTGCTTGTTGCTGTTTTGACCAGCGATGCAGAGAGTCGTGCTTTGAATTTATTGAACTCTCACTGGTTTGTATAATTGTTTGTTACAACTTAATTACAATTCAGTACAATTTTCATGGATCAGTTCTGGAGGCAAACTATGAAATTTATTATCCCTAAATTAGGATAGCTAAAAGTTAAATTTGAGCTACGTATTATAGACCTATTTGTAGCCAATGGACAAAATCCGCACCTCAAAATAATAAATCATTTGTTATCAACCCTTGGGTGCCTCTTTTAGGATTAGATGAATCACTTGTGAAAGTACCTATTTGTCTTTATTAGTCAACAAAAGGGTACATTTTAGCCAACAGCTATGGCAGGAGATGAGGCTTGCCTGGGAATTGCTGTAAGAGCTGTTGGGAAGCACTTTGATTTCACTAGCAAACCTACCAAACTTCTCCCAGGATTTCAAATCCTTTGCATGTTTATCCTTCCAACTAGTTTTTGAGCCCTCTAGTGACACCACTAAGAGGGTCCACTCCATCTGTATGTGCCTTGCTGGTTTCCTCATTTTTAATGATAATCAAATAAGTTTGCATGTGTCTGCTGTGCAGAATCTGAAGGGCACAATTGTGGGGGTTAGAATGCAGCAACACCTGACTTTTATTTAGGTTTCTTTGAAGGATTTGGGGTAGTTGGGAGAATTCATATAGGATTTAAATTTTTTTTATTGCCTTAATTGCATTTTTAAAAATTTAAATGTTTTGAGATGTAAAAGGAAATGAATGCAAACAAATAATTGTATAATTATACACTATTTTTGTCTTGGTTTTTCATTTTCCCTGCCAGAAGTGAAGGAAAGTTTTTCAACAACATTATGTAGAAATGAGAGATAACTTTGAAAAGTGATCTCCTGTTCATGCACTTTAAGAACCTAACTTCCCCCTGGTAAACCAGTCTCCCCAATAAAATACCATGTAGTTATACAGAAGTTTTTCTGGAATATTCTGTAGGAAAATCTCATTTTCTCAACTTAATTCTGTAAATATATGTGGCTGTGATTTTTCTCTGAGATTCGAAAATGCATCCATTTGTTCTTTAGCTGTATCGTTAATTTAGTCAGCTTCTTTCTGATAATGCTTTCTTAGGTACCTATATTGTGGTAGTGAATCTCATGGCAATCATGAACTCTTCATTTCTTCAATTTCTTTCACATTTGAAGCTATAGAAGCATGTACAAGGTTACTCAGTTGTCTTCATAGGAAGAGTTCCTATCAGGAATGAGTAATGACAACAAAAGAAAAAAATTCTATTTCAGATAGAAACAGACTGACAGACTTACAACTGCCTTTATATCCAATGATTGTTTTTTCAGTTTGTGCATGCTGCCTATACATATGATAGATGTTCAGTTTTACAGTTTCAGTGTATCAGGGAGTGGAGGCTAGACCTCTTTTAGACTTATAAGTCATGTGGCAGCTTAGAGACTCTTGAAACCAGATATCCATCTCCCCTCCTTGCTCCAGAATACTGTTTTAATGGTCCTACTCTCCATAAAATTATCTTAGACTATCTTACTGGATTAAAAGTATTATTTGTGTTTTCTATCAAAAGTAATGAGATGCTACTTTTAGCTACTGCTGTATTTATTAAGTGCTGAGTGTATAGTCTTTTAATTTTGTTGCTATTTATTTAAGATAAAATTCTCAAGATTTGGTTATTAGTAACAACACTTAGAGATGAACTCTGTTCAGGTACAATATTGATTAACTCTATCATTCATAAAACCACTGGAAAATATTTAGCTATATAATTCATTGACTTTCCACATAATCAGCCTGTGAATTATATGACTAAACTTGATGGGCTGACAATGTGAATGATAAATTAATTCAGTAGAGTATTTTCAATATATATTATCTTTCTCTGGTACATTATCAAAAATGAAACTTTGTCCATTACATTTAGAATATCTGTTGTAAGTAGTTGCCATCTAGTGCCAGCACTCATTTCTATTCACAGGTAATGGTGCAATACTTAAACTTTGGAAGGCAATATGTTTCTCTCAATTTGTAATGGAGTGAGGTAATGTCATGTCCGTAATGGGAGGTAAATAACATGCTTTGACATGAATGGACACTTCAAGCAATCATTAAAATAACGGAGTGTGGTGGAGAGTTAGAAAGATGAAGACTAGGAGAGCTGCATGTTCATTCATTGACATCTCCAACGCTGTGGTGTGCTGAATGCATGATACTCATGATCTGGTAGTGAATCCATCTGATGGGACAAGAAATTGTTCTTCTGTCCTTCTCATAAAATGTTAGCTCCTTCAGGAGAATATGTTATAAATAAGAAAAACTTTGCAAATTCTTATCCCCAACTTAGAGATTAATTCTGAACATTAACTCTAACATGTCATTGTCCCATTGGGAGAGTGGATTTGTGCTATTGTCTCCCCACAAGCCTTTCAAATTTGTTCAGTTTACTAAAAAGTTGCAAGTGGAAGGTTTCTTGCTAGTTTGGCCAGATATGTGAGAGCTAAGGAGGATTTATTTTTAAACAAAATACTGCAATAAGATTTTATTGAACTATTCTGCAAGTGATGTGTGACTTTTAAAAGATTTTCCTGCAGAACAACAAGCAGTGATACTTTTTTATTTTTTAAATGACTAAGAAAGGAGAGATGACATCTGTGGAAAGCAAAGGTCAAATTGGAACAGTCCCTTTAAAATCATCCTAACATTAAATATAGCCTGTACAGCTGAGTACAGGCGATGGCTTCCCAAATGGGTATATTAGTATCTTCTCTTAATAGTTTTTCATTTCAGTAAGTAATGAAAAGGTGAAAATTAAAGATTTTTTTTGTCCATAGACCTGTGGTTTCATCCATTGGATTAATTTGCCACACTATGTCTTCACACCTCTTTTTTAATAAAATTGATTTTAGTTCTCTCTCTGCTGCACTCTTGGTTCAAGATCCCAAAACCTGAAGTATTGGGTAAAGGTAAGCTTTTTCAGTTCAATTTTGAGAAATTATACAAGCTGTGATTTGAAGATTAGCTGAAATTCTTGCTATTGTTTGTTTCTAGAAAATTAGATAATTGATCTACATAAACTCATCTACAGCTCCCTGTAGAACTTTTGGTTGAATTCTAGAATCAGTTTTATCTATAACTTCTAACCCTGATGCACCCTCCTAAAGACAGTGAAGCTATCAGATATCAGAGATTTTTTACTACCCCCTCACTATCTCCTTTAAGGCTTTATTCCTTGGCTTCAGCCCTCTGTCTTCTGGGTGTGTGAAAGTAGCTATGTGCGAATACTTCTGATTGCATTGTGAGATTGCAGATGATTAAAAAAAGAGTGTTGTAGGAAGTGAGATTTACCTTTTGACTTCTATCTTTTCCATCTGCTGTAATACTCACTCACACACACACACACACACACACACACACATGCACATGCACACGCACTTCAGTTTCCAAGCACAAAGTGGTTTTGGTGGTGAAAATGAGTAAAATGATCTTGCCAAGAATAATCTCTCTCCTCCTCCCTTTCCTTTTCACAAGCCTGTCTAAACCCTGAGCTGACACTGAAGGTGATGCCCACAACTTCCATTCCAAGTCCTGATCCGGCAAACTTACAGCTAAATTCTGTTTCCTTTCAGAGCCGAATGAACAAAGTTTTACTGGGAAGCAAAGTCACGCTGTGCCATACAATATATTTCACCCAAGGCGTAGTTTTATGTTCTAAAGTGTGCAGAGGACCCTAAAGATATTGGCTGGGGAAACTATATGATTTATGTTTCAAGTGTCTTTAAGGCCATGCAGGATTACTGCTTACCACAGCTTAGAGTACAGCTTAGAGCACTTCCTGTGCGTTGTCACCTCTTCCCAGATCTCTCTCCTATGAAAGTTCTATCATTGAGTCTAATTAGCTTTCTCTTTTACTCTTCACTCATCCAATCTCTCCCATGCCCTGATCCTTACCCTATTTAAAATTTCTTGGTAAACCATTCTTCTCCAGGTACTTTGTGTCTACTATACATTTCTTGTTGCACTACCAAAAAAACACAAAGAAATTAGTTAATTTTCTGGTAGAAACTGCCTTTGGAAAGTAATGATTTTTGATTTTTAGATATTTCGATTTTCTTACTTCTTTATAAAGCCAACCCTTGCCTTTCAAAACTGTTCAAATCACTAGGTTCTCAAAAATTGTCTTAAACAAAAACAAACAAACAAACAAACAAACAAATGTTTCAAGTCACTACCTATTCATTTTTGAAGCAGAATGGATTTGCCACGGAACACTGTCATGTGCAAAGTACACATCTCTGTACAAGAAGGCAGGTAAACCAGCTGTGACACAGATCACTAAACATATTTTGGCATTAAGGTGGTTACTTACAAGACTCACATATCCCACATCCAAGATTAATTTTCTTTGGTGCATTTTAAATCAATTCATGGATACAGTAATTGCACTATACTCAAACCATGTCAATCTATCACTTCTCTGAATCAATATGGTAGGTGTTTTTCAACTATTTGTAAATAACAATGCTCATATATGCCAAACATCTTATAAAAGTACAGTTAGAATAGAAAGTACATTTGTCCTTGTATTGATGTAACTCCTTGTCATGCTTTGTAGGGTTGACATGTATATGTCTTTTTTTAAATTCAAGATTGTGTTTAACTTTTTGTTTGCAGTGGAGTTTTCCTTACTTGCCTGAATTCACCTTCCATTCTGAGTTACAGATAAGTACGTCATCTTTAAATGTACAAGTGAATACTTCTACAGACACAAATTGCAACTTGGTACTTTTCACTGGAAATTAGTAGAAGGAAACTCCCTAGAAAATGCTATACAAATTGTTGTCTACAAACATTATTTTTCCATTAAGACTGTGCCTTGTGTAAAGGTATGAGCTTAGAGCAAGAATAAAACTTAAGGAAATGGTGGTTAGTATAAGTTTTCTTAGTCATTTTAAAAATTAATTTTAAGATGTTGCCTCAGAAAAATGTGGTGGCAATTTAATATTATTATCTTTAATGTATCAAATTCTAGATTTCTAGTTGCCATTTTATTTTATTTTATTCATTTTAGTGGATAGGCATTTATTTCCTGACCTCTCAGAGCTACCTACAGTGGAGTTCTTCTCCAGGTGAAATGACTCGGGTGCCTTAAAAACTACCCATCAAAGTGCAAAGGGAGAACTGAGATGAACTTTAAATGTTTTCTCCAGTTTTTCATATGGACTAAGGAAATATTGTGTGGCTTCCATACAAAATTATCAGTTACCCACAATATTAATTCAAAGCCAGTCTTAAGTTCATGAACCTTAACAAACCTTTTATTGAACCTCATTTATGTTTGGCATTTCTAATGAAACACAATACCATGAGGCTTTCACATGGCTTTGGGTTTCACATGGTTTGGGGTTTCTTTGCAAACATCTTCAACGTAATTACTATTACTTTGAAGATATAAAACACCGTGGAGTAAATCTTCACAAGGTGTAAACTGACAAATCTGCACCAAGTTCACTGTCAACAAACAGCCTTCAAGATTTGATCCTTTAATTAATAAGCAATACTTGTCATTGACCCCAATTAAAATGAAAAAAAAAAAAAAGGTACTGTATTGTATCCTTTCAGTGCAGATATATGCAGATTTCTACAAACAATATACAGGAATTTAAGTTCTGTTTGGGCATCTAAAGAAATTAACTTTTTTACATAGATGTTATTATAACTGCAGTAAATATGCTGACACATTACTGACTGTTATGCATCCAATCACTATTAGCCAGATTAATTCTTTTTGTTTAATCTCTAGAATTTTTCCTGTCAGAACAGCATTAGTTATGCAAAAGTGGTCATACATTGTCAAACTGAGAGACTCATCTTGATTATTCTTGGTTATTTTGAGTATAAGTACAATCCACCCTGACTGTTAGTCTGCCCCTGGGACCCAAGCAATTTGGCTGTTATTATAATGAGGTGTGGCTCATCATAAGGGTGATTATAATGGAATCTAAGGGAATAGGGAGTCAAGCCTACTGTATATTATCTTTCATTTTTAAAGACTGTACTTTGGAATAATGGTTGAGTATTGTAGCATTTCTGTTCATTGCATGTCTTCAGGGGTTGAGATATCCTCCAATGGACTATTTTGATACTAATAGGAAAGCACGTTTAGAACATGAAAATCCCTGTATCTGTTCCTTCAGGCAATTTGTTCAGAGTGTAATTCATATCTGATGAATACTTGGTGACACTGAATGGTCCAGTGAAGATTGGTGCTAATTTTGCAGTAATGCTCTCTGTTGCATCTGTGGCTGAGTGGGAAGGTATTTTTCACCAGTTCATGAACATTTAAAAATCACTTGTATATTTGTGATCATAATATTACATTATATTCTCTAATTTCTACTGGAGTTGCTCTAAAGTGGTTTTATATCTGAGCTGTGATCTTCATCATCTTCTCACTTTTCTGAAGAGGACTAGGTCCAGAAACAACACAGTTCCTTTTAAATTAGAAGGTGTTATCTTCGTGGAAACCAAAAACTTGTCAAAAAAATTGTTGCACTTTTTTTTTTGTTCTTCTAAAAAATTGTTGCACTTTTTCTCCATTTCTTCCTGTGAACAACATTGAGGAGAGATTATTATCATTAAAACTGGCTACTTTAAATTGTCACCATAAAAGCCAAAAAAATCACCATCTCCTTATAGGATAGGATATTAGGGATTTCACTTTTAGTTTGAAAGATATGGACAGACTAACAACAAAAATGAATCAAAATTATTTTCTGTAGAGGCTTTCTATATATCTCCGAAGTGCGCTGATGTTGAACAGAAATTGCTAACTATATCCAAGAATTAGATTAAAAGGTTTCTCAAGGTGTGTGTGAAAATGTAGTTCCAGTATCCATGTCTAATTTATATACATTGTTACAGGGACAGAGCTATTCTGACAAAGCTGCATCATTTCCTTCATATTGAAAAAGTTCAGATATAGTTGTAAAAACAAAACCAAAAACTAAATCAAAATCTTCATCCCTTTTCCTTGACTATAGAACATAATAATATTTTGTTTCTACTGTACTCTTATGAAGTAATCTAATAGCCTCAAAAACAAGTAGAATCCCTTTCCAATGTTGGAACATTTTGTGAATGTAGGCAATTCCATTTACTTCATTATAATTTTGTTGCAGTTCTTGCTTTATCTCTTAAATTTGGACAACATAAAAACTGATGTTGATCTATTTGACTTAAAGACCTAAAGTTTGATGACTTGAAGTGTTACAACAATAATACAATGGTGACAGTCTGGAACAAAGTGAAGAAATGTATCTGCCTACATACATAGTCATTTGCTGAAATATTTACTAATAATTGTTTATGATTCAAAATAAGACAGGTAAAAAATACTGCAGGTCAAATCCAAAAAGCCTTGTTTTAATCAGTGACTGTGTATTACTGCTGAATTTTACAGCTCTCTGCATCAGAGAACGCCATTAAAAGATTGGCATTCAATTGCAATTATTAGGCAATGGCATATATAGTAAGTTTTTCCTACAGAAGCTTCTGATAAGCATTGTTATGTGATGAGAAGTGTATTGACCATTTTTCCATAGTAGATATTTTGGAGAAGTGTTGTTTATTGCCAGGAATCTAGAGCTGTTAGGATAGAAAATATTTTGCCATTCTTTGTCACAAAGCACATGTTTCTTTGGTAGCTGCTTTTCATCTCTGAGTCAGGTCAAAAGAGCATAAAATAATGTCATGGAAAAACCATGGCACATAAAATTATCTTTGTAAAAGCTAAACGCTGGATGTGGTGTTTCAAACTAGAAATCCTCATGCTCAACATTGCTTCCTTTCTGAAGGCCATGGAAGGTTCAGCAAAATCACAAACTGTCTTGCAAAAGTACTTACTTTTCAGTCTATGAGTGTGTGATATGACAGGAGATATTGCAAATATGTTTTATCCACGTTGTGTTCAAAGCACAAAATACCACCAGACAGTCCATTTTTAAAGCTAGAAAAGTTCCTCTCTGGCATGTGCAGTGTTCTGTTGCCATATGCTAATATCCTGTCTTTTCTCTGAGCTTCTTTCTGCATGGATGCTCCCCCAAGGCCCCCATGACATGCCTCTGCATGGACTGTAAATATCCTTCTAAAGTTGGAAAGCTTAAAAGCACTTCCTGACTGGTTCTCACTAGGAGTGTGGGAAGACCTTCTAATTTAAGCAGTGCTCAAAAAGGACAACATATTTCATACTATGTAATGTCCAACACTGAGTGACAATATAGATCTCCATGTAACATGGCAAAACTGAATGACTTTTTGTCTGGATGTTTAAACTGCAGCTGTATTTGAAAGAAATAAGAAGAGAATTTTAAAAAGACAAAAAATCCCACCAAAACTAAAAACAGACGAAAAAAACACTTCATAGGGCAATTTTCCTTAATTTCAAGCATGCAATGATTTAAACATCTTTCTGAACACAACCAGAACAGGTAAGCAGGATATAATTTTGAGGAATGATGTATTAAAATACCATTAAAAGTTCTTAGCTTTAATGACTGATAATAGTGGTTCTGACATTGCCAGGATAAAGTGTTTGGGCAGAATATATTCATTCTCTATAATAAATGTTAGAACCTGTTTGGTTTGGGTTTGACATTTTCTGCCCACTTGAAAGAAGTTGAGAGAATTAATTTTTTATGGATCTTCCAATATTCCAGTTTAATTAATGTGCACATGAAGAAATATTCATCAGATTATAAAATTTGGGGTGGATTATATTGGAAAAAATCTCCATTTTGGTAGTCTAAATTGAAATTTATAAAGGAGAGGGAAGGGAAGTGCGGGAAAGGGAAAGGGAAAGGGAAAGGGAAAGGGAAAGGGAAAGGAATACTTCAGGTGAAAGGAATCTATGATTATCTAATCCAACTGCATGACCACTTCAGAGATGATAAAAATTTAAAATATATTATTAAGGTCATTATCCAAATATCTTTTAAAGTCTGACAGGTTGGAGGATAAACCACATCTCTGCGAAGTCTGCTGTCTTTTGACTATTCTCTCTGTGAAGAAATATTTCCTCTTAGCTAGTCTGATACTTTCCTGGTGCAGCTTTGGAATATTTCCAGATGTCCTATCACTCGTTCCCAGGTAGAAGAGCTCAGCACCTCCCTCTCCACTTCCTCTCCTCAGAAAGCTGTGGAGAGCAATGTAATTGTACCTCAGCTTTCTTTTCTCCAAATTAGACAAGCTCAAAATCCTCAGCCACTCCTCACAGGACATTCCTTCCACCGCTTTTGTTGCCCTCCTCTGGATGCACTTGAGTACCTTCCATCCTTTTTAAATTGTGAGGCCCAGAACTGCATGCAAGACTGCAGGTGAGGCTGCACAAGCACTGAATGCAGCAGGACAATCCCCTCTTTTGGCTGGCTGCTTATGCTGTGTTTGCTGCAGCCCGTGCTGCATTTTGCCTGCTGGCTGCCAGGGCACACTGCTGGCTCCTGTTGATCTTGCCATTGACCAGCACCCCTACATCCCTTTCTGTAGGGCTGTGCTCCAGTCGTTCCTCTCCCAGTCTGTATTCATGTCTGGCCTTGCTCTAGCCCAGGATTTGTCACCCTGGTTTACACTGTTTTTCTAGCTAGATTGTCATGTCAGTTATGTGGGGTAATGCAATTTTCAACACACTAAACAACTGCACAACTGGATCCTGTGCCTGTAAGCAAAAAGTGAAGTCCATAATTCACTGAGGATGAAAAAAATGAAGCTGTTGTTGAAAGTATTTGGCAATGTCTAGTAACTTTATATAATGTACCTGTATCATGCCTCACAGTGGGACTACAAAACAGTTATGAGATGAACTTATATAATGCTACTTTTCCCATAATTGGCATGCATAAATAGAACAAATAAAAGCAATTAAAATACCCCATCTCCCTTCCTTTTAGTTCTGAACTTAAACAAAAGGTCTGATGATTCTTTCTGATTGCATTTCCTGGATTTATTTCTCAAGAATGACACTTTTGGGAGCAATTCTATAGGGAATGAGATTGATCACCCATCACTGCTGCTGATGTGCTGTTTAACCAAGCTGGTGAACCATAAACTGTCATCAGAGAGTGTATCAGACTAACAGTGTGTATCATGCAGCTCAGTCTCCTGTGCCCCTAACAATGATGATCATTCTCTTAGTCCATTAGACAGCACAAGGACCTGTTAAACAAACTCCTGGACTGGCACACTTTGCATGACCCAAAAAAAGAAACCAAATCCTGCTAGATGGGCTAAGAGGTGGCATAAATTAAATCGATAGGTTATGGAGCAAGAAGTCTAATGCTTCATGAGTTAATAAGACTTTGGTATAAACAGGATTGTTGAAGCTGAAACTTTCTTTGATAGTAGTATATATGCTCTAAAGAAGGGTGAGCATAGCTCTTTTGAGCAGTGTAGAACACTTGCTCCAAAATGCTGTCAGTTTACATTTTTTCAAAGAAACGTGAAGCACTTCTCCCCAAAAGAATTTAAAGGAATAAACATTTGTATTTCTAATTTCTGTTAAATTTCATGTACCAGGTGTTCCAATGTTGCAAACCATATAAACATGATTAAAAAAGTTATGATTACTAGATAAAGTTTATGATCCAAGGCCCCAGACCTATGAATTTTTAAGGACAAAACCTCAAGGGATGTGCTTAGATCGATGAAGATGTACATAACCTGGTGATTGACATTTATGGTCTTTTTTTACCTTGTATGCATAATTCCACTACTGACTTCAGTGGAAATAGTCACATTTCCTCCTTTCATGCTTTTACTTTTCTTCTCTCTCATGCAATTAGTTTTTGGAAGATCAAAGCTTAAATTCATCCTGGTTCTTCTTCCTTGAGTTGTTGAAGGCTGGTGTTTTGTGGGTTGTTTGTGTTTGTTTGTTTGTTTGTTTGTTCTTTTTTTTTTCTTTCTGAGTGAATTGTTCAAAAGATCTAACTAGGAATATTCAAGGAATTTTGCCCCAAATTAATACTGCTGGGTGAGTTGCAGGAACTAACAGATATTGTGCAGTCCTCTCAGACTTGTAGAAATGCCCTCCCCAATTAATACTGTAGATGTACCCTTGAGGAATCCCTCATTTCACCTAAAATTTCTTTTAGAGCTCTGAGGGTGACTTTGCCTCCTTTTTGTTCCTCAGCTCTGTGATCCTGAGAAATCACCTAGAAACATACTTGAAAGTCTAAATATAATCAAAATTTATCTGTTTCACTCCAGAATTTTTTTTAATTGGACTCCTCTGACCCAATTTTTGATATCTGCAGCATGTGACATAAACAACTACATTAGTCAGTGGGGGAAAAACAGGCTCTTCAAGGGCAGGACTCTTCTGTGTTAAGAAGATATGAAGTGATCTTCTCACAGGAAGAGAGCATCTATCTTGTAGGGTGGCTATACCTGTTGACGCCCAAATTCAATTAGACAGATCCTTTGCCTTCTGCTCAAACTTGAGTCTCTTCAGGTGTGAACCTAAATCAGTACAGTTTAAACAGAAAGTCTACTCCTTCCTCTGAGCAACCCATTTTCTACTGATCCCTTTTGAAAATTTCTGTACAAGTGCTTCTTTATTTTCTCCCATCATCTCTCACACCTGGAAGGAAATTGCTGTAAAGTATCCTCTACCTGTAAAGTCTGTTTATGGTTCTCTCACAAATTTCTACTGGACATTTTTCTTTTCTGTAATTTCTGTCAAAAGCTTGGAATTATGTAGTCCAGTGGATAACTAAGACACTTAGGAAATGTTGGCTTTTGTTTCCAAATGTTTCTCCTGTATCCATGCTGTGGCTTTGTTTTTACTGCAAGTACACAGAGGCAATAAAAGCAGTTTCAGTGGACAGTCCTTAGTGCACTGGAACTTGCAGTGCCTGTGAAAGTAATTAAGCTGGCAGCAACAACAAAATTGAAATGATAACAATAGTAACACTAATAACATGTAAAAGTACAAGTAAACAAGAAAAGATTTAACTAGGAAAAAACAGTCCTGAAGAGACTGTTTTCTGTGCACATTACCTGCTCAGAAGTCACACAGCTACAACAGAATTAGGAAGTTTCAAATAGAAAGTTAAATCATTGTACTAAAACTAGAAAAGGAGGTTAGGAAAACTAGGTACTGATTCCAGAAATCATCAGAATAGTCATTAGAGCCCTGAGGGCACTACCAGCCCTGGCTGTCTCTGCCCAGCCCCTCCAGAGAGAGAGCCCAGCTCCCTCTGTCTGCCCCAGCAATGCCACAGCAGGGCTGATCTCCAGCTCCCCACATTCCTGCCCTCCCTGGCCATGGGACCCTCTAAGTTGGCCCTACACAGGACCCACATCCCAGCTCAGCCTTGTCCCATTCCCATCCCCACTGAAGAGCCAAATTCCTGTGTCTGTTCTGGTGCCCCCTGGCTGCCTTGCTCTTGGCCCTAATGGACCCCACGGGGAAAAACCCAGCTGCCAACACGAGCAGTGCCTGGATGATCTTGGATGAAATGCTAAGCATAATACCCTTCAATTCAAGTCTATGCAAATTCATATCAAGGTATTTGATCGCTCTTATGCATGAGGAATAGTAAGACGGTTTCTTCCTACTGCTGGAGAAGGTCAAAATTTCAGAGGATGTCATTAGGAGAGTCAGGAAATAAAATATTTCTGCCAAATCTTACTCCTTTGTTGCAGACAACACAACTGTAATTACCAATTTTTCAAGTCAAAAAATATTTCAATTGTTGCTAGTTATGATAGAGTTGGTTTTTTTTTTGCTTTTGTTGTAGCTAAGCCTAAAGCTAATGTAAAAGCAAGTTAAATGTTCATGCCTCTCTTTGCAAGTCTGAAAATCAGACTCTCTGGCCATAGTAATGTAATGCCTATGCCTTACATGTGTTTCCTTGTGGCTGCGTCTTTTATATATAGTGGAGTCCACAGATTTTGTAAAACCACTTGGCTGAACAGAGATTCCTAATGTTGTTCTGTATGTCCGAACATTTCTGAGATCTCAGCAAAAGGCTGGCTTATACAACAGGAAAACCACAGGAGACCTGTGTACTTCTGCAGTGGCAGCTGGAGGTAAAGAAAATACCTGGTATAAAGGAAAATACCAAGGGTATTTTACTTCACACTTGAGTCCTGTATTTAAACATGTTAATTAAATTTTAACTGTTTTTTAAAGGTTTGGTTAATGATTCTTGTTACTCAAAATAAAAATAGAGATTTTTACTAATTTGGTCTATTTATTGTTTTTATATGAATACTATCTTGAATATAGCATATTTTGTCTTTCCTTTTTTTCCTAGAAAATACAGTGTATGCTGACTGATGAGCCACCTTAATTGGCCAGCTGTTAGTGATGGAAGAGATTGGTCCCTTCAATCAACAGTTTAGAATGGAAGCATTTGCACTTTCTCTGTTTACTAAAGAAGGAGTAAAGGAATGATAAAATCATGAAATCATAGAATGTTTTGGGTTGGAAGAGATCTTCCAACTGGCAGCTCCCTCTGCCATAAACAGGAACAAGATGAGGTTGCTCAAAGTCTCATTCAGCCTGACCTTGAACATTTCCATGGATGGGGCATACACAACTTCTGTGGGCAATCAATTCTAGTGTGCCTGCACCATCAGACAGAATCTCTGTCTAGAAGAATCTCTTCCTAATGTCTAATATAAACCTACCCTTTTTCAGTTTAAAGCCATTTCCCTTTGTCCTATCACTACATGTCCTTGTGAAAAGCTCCTCTCCAGCCTTCTTGTAGGCCACTTTTAGGTACTGAAAGTCTGCTAGGAAGAGCCTTCTCCTCTCCAGGCTGAACAACACCAACTGTCTCAGCCTTTCCTTGTAGGATTGGTTCTTCATCCTCCTGACATTAATTCTTCTAGCCCTCATCTGGAGCTGCTCCAACATATCCATGAATTCTCACATTAGGTTGGAGCCCCCAGAGATGGCTGTGGTACTCATGTTGGGGTCTCACGAGAGCAGAGTAGAGATTCTCAGCCTGCTGGCCACACTTCTTTTGATACAGCCTAGGACACAGTTGGCTTTCTGGGCTGTGAGCTTGCATTGATGGCTCTTATTGAGCTTCTCATCCCAAGGGGGTCCCCTCATACTTCTCCTGAGGGCTGTTCTAGATCTAGTCTCTGTCCAGGCTGTGTCTGTGCTTGGGATTGCTCCAGTTCAGATGCAGGATCTTGCACTTGGCCATATTGAACTTCAGACATGAAGTTCACATAGGGCTACCTCTCAAGCCTGTCAAGGCTTCTCTGATAGTATCTCTGCCCTCCAGAGTGTTGACACCACCACACCCTTTGGTGTTGTCAGCAAATTTGCTAAGGGTGCACCTGATCCTACTGCCTATGCTGCTAACAAAGCTATTAAACAGTGCTGGTCCTTCCACTGGTACATCACTCATCACTGGTCTCCACTTGGACATTGAGCACTCTTTGAGTGCGACCATTCAGACAATTCCTTATCCATTGAGTCATCCATCTGTCAAATCCAAGTCACTCCTATTTAGAGACAAGGATGTTGTGTGGTACAGTGTCAAATGCTTTGCACAAATCAAGGTAGATGGTGTCTATAGCTTTTCTCTTATCCTCCAACACCGCAAACCCTATTTTAGGAAGCCGCCAAATTTTTCAGTTCTTGGCAAGTTGCTTTTTCCATCAACTGCAAGCAACTTTTCCAAAGGGGTCTCTGCTTAGATTTCCCTCAGTGCATAGTTGTCTATTCTGAAGTAGTTGTAGAAATCTATGGAAAACAGAGTAATGTCATTTCAGCAGTGTATCATCCTGCATCAGAAACTAAAGCATGCAAACCCAAATTGATTTGTAACAGGTACCTTATTAGAAGCAAACATCAAGAAAACTAGAATCAATGTTGAAACAAAAATTTGTCTTGTAAGCAATCCTGAGTGAAATGTGTTGACACAGCATCACATTCTGTAGCCCCATTTTTGCATGCTTTTCAAAGCACAGCCATCTCGATCTGGGAGAGATGAATAATTGACTGATCACTGCATAATTCAACGTACTGTTGTAAAAATTCAAGGTCTGGCAAATTTGAAGCTTTTCTTCTTTATTGAGACTGAGGTTAAAGTTTCAATCAACCTTGAAGAAACATTTAAATAGCACAAGGATGCATGATTTATTAAAGTGCATATTATTCTTCCATATATTCCCTCCTTCTTCATTAAGCTTCCTTACATAATGTTTATGTGAAGTTTATGAAGTGTACCTCATAAGTTGAGCAAAGATTACCTTAAAAGATAGCACTAGAGGTCAATCATATTTTTGGTTTTTTTTCAAATGAAAAGTAAAAGCCAAAAACAAAGAGGAAAATGTGTTTGAAAATAAAAAATAATATATTCCCTTATGTCTTTAATAAAATATCTGTGTACTTAAATGCACTATTTTTCCCATTTCCATTTAGGAAAATAAATTTCTCTGATAATTAACAATTACTTTTGTACAGTTCATAATGGAATGTTCAACAATTAATGGCCTTTAGGATATATTGAATTCCCTAGTTAAATTGCTTGTCATTGTCACTAAAAAAACAATCTCATGTGGAAGTCGGTCAAGTCTGCTTCACTTTCAAGTCATACTGCAGTTTGAGAAATGTGTTTTCAAATGAAAAGATTAAGTTAAAATGTTTACATTCTCATTGTCCAAAGTTATTATTGTTGCTTCTTCATAATATTACCACAAAAATCTGATTCAAGTCAAATTCTTATCTATTAATTTTCAACTTTTTACAGGTCATTGCTGAGTCCCAAAACAGTTTGGATTGTCTTTTCATTATTTCATGTCTAACATTTATCTGGAGCTCTAAATTTACATGGTACTGTCTGACACCCAAACAATTTTCTAAGGGCTTGTCCACAAAAGAAGATTAGTGCACCATAAATGAGGATGTGAATTTGCAGGAAACTGAGAACTCCGTGCTTGCTCCTTTTTCGGATATGCATACCATGAGTTATGGGTGCCTTTGTGGGAGAGAAAGATTTAATTTGCATGATTAAAAGTGTTATTATGGAAGTTACTGCTGAATACTTTGTGTGCTGTGAATTTATGCAGTTTCCTGTGGAACAAAGCTCTCTATATGGACAGATCCTATGATCCTGTTTCTGAATAGACTTATATGTATATGTGAGCAACATTGCTATTGTAATCTGCATGCATTGGGATGACTAATATATGTAAAATTTCTCCTCTGTATTACATATGCAAAATCCAAACTGAATAAATAAGCAGATGTTAGTAAGCTCAACTTTGGGAAAAGGAGAGTAATCACTGAAACAGGGATAACTTGATGACGTTTTCTGCTAAAGGGTTCATTAAGAATAAATATGAGTGAACTAACTTAGATCACACGGGGAATCTGTGCAACAGAAATCTGGCTATAAAAAGAAAACATGTATTTCGGTGGAGGAGACTGAAGACATTTAGAAAAAGGGAAAAGAAATCTTCTAAAATGTAGGTATATCATCAAGGAGACTTGAGTGTTTATTACAGCCATTGTGTAAATTAACATTAATTTCTCACAAATCTAGTGGAAATTTGAAGGATATATTACCTTGAAGACAGAAGAAAAACACCTGAAAAAGGAAGTACAATGATATAGGAAGGATCAAAAACAAATAAGAAGATAAAATTTTGATTTGAAATCATTTCCATGAAAGGGAGGATCAAGAAAATTAACTCAATTGGAAAAAAAAAAAAAAAAAGAAAAAAAGGAAAAGAAGAAAAAGGGAGTCCTAGGAAAGTACTGCTAAAAGGGGTTGATTCAGACATAAAATGTAGGTAGCAGTCATAAAACCAAGAGATTTTGGTTATTCTGATTTGGTTATTAGGAGATTTGGTTATTAGGAGCTTAGTGAAACAAAATCCGGATCCTTCTTTCAAATTAAGGTTTTCAAATATAAAGGACTTTAACATTTTTATTTTTGAGTACATCTATTCTATAAATAGTTCAGGGTTTTTTTGTGTATCTTAACTGCATTTGTTCTATTTCTAATTATTTTTTGATAAAGACAGAATCTTTTAAAATTTTAATTGATCCATGATTAAAATATTAGATTCTGTAAAAGCAACACAAGCCAATAAAGACCCTTTTCTGACACTGACTGTCACAGAAGAATAAAACTCAGTTGGAAATACTTCAGAAAGACCATTTCTTGTAACTTGTGTAGTATTGTTCCTAAGGCTTTCATTGTAACCTAGATACCACTTGCTCAGTTTAGGTATATGGTGGAGGATATTACTTAACATAAATTGTAATTAAATTCATATGGACATGTATTTACCTTCACATAATTCTGTAAATATGAGTGTGAGCTCAAAATGGATTTCAATAATACATATTTATATCAACTCTATAGACCTTTTTTTTTTGAGATGAAATGCCATCAGATCAGATTTTTTGTTCCTATGAGGAATATCTATGAGTGCTGATAAGTCAATCTTTGAATGTTACTGGAGTAAATAGGATGAGAACAAGTTTTTCATGTCTTACCAATCACAGAACTTAACAATATCAGCCTTCAAAAGTAACAGAAAGCATTTGGAAGAATTTTCTTTTCAGGACTGGATTACAAATGGCAATAAATTTACTCAGGTACAGAAAAATATATCTATTAAATTAACTTGCTCTGCATATTCATAACCAAGCCATGTTTGATATATGTATAATTTGAGTCCATTATGTCATGTACAAGTTAAAACTTGATGTTGTGTTGGCGGTTTTCATTTGATCACTGACATGATCCATTTAGAAATTATTCCTGTTCAAAGTATGGAAAAACACATTTGTAACGTTTTTCTTTTTATTATATCTGTGTGATTCTTTTAATATGGAAGTATGTTTCCATTGTAAAGACAGAACAGTACATAACTTAAACTTAATAGTTTCATCAATGGCATTTTCAAGCCTTCCTTACAAACTCTGGAGTGCACATACAATTTTCATAGAAATGTAATTGCTGGAAAAAAAAAAAAAAAGCAATGTGTACTTTGCAATGTTTATTGAAATAGTATCTCCACATTTTCTTCATTTAAATACCCTGGTTATTTAACCTTTAATTTTAGCTCCCCTACTACATTAGGAGCCTCATAGCACTGCAGATTCTGATTACCTCCCAGGCCCTTGGGTGTGCTCTCTGGGGACATGACCCAAAGCATCTTGCCATTCTCAGGGGATTTGTGGTGAAGTAACACTGCTACTGAATAAGATTCCTTGCCTTGGAAAGGTGATGTAGTCAGTTACTGATTTGTCTAGCAGCAAATACAGGGTGACAGCTAAACCATTGGTAATATGCTATTTGAGTGAAAAACAATAATATAGCAATTTAAATGAATGCCTTATATTTGAAACAATAATTTGGTTTTTAATATATATTACATTGCCTTACTAAATATTATGTTTTGAGCTTTTCCTCAATGTGACTAATTATACTTACCATTTAAATAGTGTATAATTGTACTGTGCTTTCAAAAGAAATTATTATTATTTTCAGTATTTAATGGATAACAGAAGATAATAATTAATATAATCAAGATAGACGTATTAGCATAAACATTTCTAAACATCATGCACTTTTAGGGAAAGATGATCATTTGTTATGAGCTAAAAGTATCTGATCTAAATAATTCTTCACAAAATGTGTGTCTTCTGGCTTTCAGGAAAGTTGTTGAACATTTCTGTGCTTTACTAAAGCATGATAGAGTAGAAAGTTATTGACAACTTTTGGATGTAAATTCTTGCTTAGTCAAATAACTTCAGTTTCTCCTGGCCACTAGATTAGCCTTCTGCCTAATTTCAGGTAATGAATTTCAGTCATTTCAGATAATGGCTCAGTCTCATAGGGCTGTTGTTGAGCCTTTGTCATTTTGAAAAACAAAACAAGACACTCACACACACACACACAGAGACCCCCACACACCTCTGTTTTAAAGAACACCTGTGACAGGGAATACCCTGTAACCTATTTGAAACTATTCCAGTGCTTCACTTTTAAAAACATTTACTTTTAAAATCCACAGAGTGCGAGCAGCTCCAGCTTCTCCTGGTGGAGAGTTCTTTCTGAGTAAGTTCTCTTCATTTGTTAATCTTGTCTTCATGTAAGAATGATGATCAAGTGATTTGTTAATATTTAGCATATTCTGTACAAATTGTGAAGTGTAAATTTAGCACTTCATGTCCATTTGGATAAGGATCTTCAAGGAAGGAGACAAAGGGGCCGCCAAGAGAGTCAAAGTTACTTCACACTTTAACTCAGACAAAAATTCAAAAAAAGGTGTACTTCATTTGTTACTCCACTGAGTTCAGAGTTTCTGAATGAAAGTATGACCTCTGTAAAAAATATGGCTTTATTCTTCTGTGTTGTCTCTGATTTACTTATTGTTTTTGTCAAGTTGTAACACTCCCAAAGAAGGGATCTAATGTTCACAATTTTTAAAAAAGTTCAGATTCTAAATAAAATACAAAGCTCATTGTGACTCCAGCTTCAAGGTTCAGTGCAAGTAAATTAAAATCCTTCCAATGATTTTAGTCCAGAATTAAATATGACCAGAAAAAACAGCAAAATAATGGGAATAAACAAGTAGCAAGTATACTAAAATTTAAAAAATGATGATGTGAAATAATTATTTGCAGAATGCAAAATAAAATAATCTCTTCCCAAAAAACCCAACATTACATCCAGTTTATTACCTTTTACCAATCCTTACAATGAAAATAAATTAGTTTTCATTTAAGATTAATACTGAAGGAATTGACACTGCTACATCTATAGGACAGAACATTTAGACTATATAGACCAAATAGAAAAGGTGATTTTCATGTTCTGAGTATTTTGATTAATCTGATTGCTTGATCAATCAATCAGATTGATGATCAGTTTGATTTTAAACAGCTGATGATGTTGGGCCTTCATCACTTTTTGGTACAGAATATTCCAGTCCTTATAGCGGAGATTCTATTATAATAACTTTTGATAGACATTTATAAGAATGAATGCTTTCTAATTCCAACACAAGAGGAAGAAATTGAAGGTCTGCAACTTTTGCAATAAATTGTTTTCTGGTCTGTTGTATTCCATCTCCTCCAGCTATTACTAGTTTTCCAAACAGCATGGTTATTTTTTGGTGAAGGATATCACTGTGTTCTTTCACTCTTTATATTGTTCTCCTAAAGCAAAGGAAGTGCTTCATACTTGGAAGAAAAAGGACCATAGCAAGAGATACATGTGCAATTTAAGTTGTGAAAAGTAAGAATGCTCACCTTTTTATGGCCGCACACAAGAGAAGCTTATTCTTTATCAGAAATAAAATGCCATAGTATGCCTTCAGGGTGATCCCATATTTGTTCAAACATGTACATCTCTGTTAGTCTGTGTACAAACTCTAAAAGGCACATAGGAAGTGGTATTTCATCCTACCCTTCTATTCTTTAAGATCCCTGAAAAAATTTATATTATCTGCCTATATTAATTTAGAATATATAGTCTCAACTATTTTAGTATTCTATTTTATTTGCCAGAGGGTTATGGATGTGTATATTCCTAGAAATCCTGTGCTTGTCAGCTTAGCTCACCTGGAAATGGAATGAAGGTTTCCTTGCATGGAAAAATAGGCATGTTTTACAGTATTTGAAACTCTAAAAAAAACTATTAAAGAAATGACATAGATTTATTATCACTCAAGCAATAATTCTGCAGTTGAAAAAATTAACATATCTTTGCTTACCCAAAAAAAATATTTTTATCTAAAAGATTGATGTTTTTTTTCCTAATCTAATCCATTGAAAGCTGGTGTAAAGGTCTTGGGAATCAGTCCACAATATGATTGTTGTAATTTAGATTATATTCAGTCCCTCAGGACTTGATTGTGCCTCTAGGCACAGCCTTCAGCAAGAAATAGTGTGTAGGTTGTGCCATCCCAAGAGGTTGTGTGCCTTAGAAATACTCCTCTGATGTACAATTGATTCCTTGTTCATACATGAATTCAGCTTGTCAGGAGAGTTTTCTTATTCTCAGTGTTCTTCACCCAATTCTCAACGACAAAAGGATCTAGCAGCTGTGGACATGTACCCACCTAAATTAGGATCCTAACACAGGAAAAGAGCTAGACTAGGCTGTTTATATTGCTAAAAGGACAAATAGAAATTGGAAAAGTAACCTCCAGAAAAACTGCCCTGTCCACATAAGATCTGATTTGCTTTCTGGAGGTGACTCGCATGAAGAAATTCCCACATTAGCAGCATGAAGGAAGATCTCATGCTGCTTGAAGGACACTTACAATGGTCTTTTGAACAGAAAGCTGCAATGAGGCACAATATTTTATTTTCTGTTCTATATTAGCTAATATGATTTACAATGACTTATCCCTTTCCCTAACCTGGCAGCATTTGGGATCCTAGTATCCATTTGGCTCTGAGCAGTCCTACAGCACCCATGGCTTCATCATGTAACAACTGATTCCAGTAAAACTTCCTCCAAGGCTTCCTTTGTTATACTTGACAACTAAACTACTGTGATCTCAGAAATTCATCTTACAGAGGTTGTACCTTTCTTCCCTTTCCATTATTGCACTAGAAGAGAAAGTCTAGTATGTCTTTTCAGCTGGCACATGGCAAAGAATATTATTGGATGTACAGCGTCTGGCAGGGATAGACTTTCTTCATAGCAGCCAGGATGGTGCTGCGCTTTGAATTTGTGGCTAAAACTCTTGGTTACACAAATGTTTTGGAAGTTGCTGAAAAAAGCTTGCACATAATCAAGGCATTATCTCTCCTCAACGTTCACCCAAAGTGAGGAGACTGGGGATGCAAAGAGTTGGGAGAAAACACAACTGAGAGAGCAGGCCCCTGCTGTCCGAAGAGATATTCCGGACCATGTGGCATCATGCTTAGCCATAAAATATCAAGGAAAAGAGCAGAAAGGGGAAGAGTGAATCTGGTAGAGAACATTCATAAGTCTTCCTTTATATGGAGTTACTGAGTTAATGCTTACATAATGTTTAGAAACAAAGGAAGAGAATCCCAATATATTTTTTAGTTTTCTTATTTTGACCAAATATAATTCTGAGCTGGAATTACATTTTAAATTATAAAATCAAATTACAATGACTGAAAGTTTAAGTTGCTGAAACTTAATTACAATGACTGAAAGTAAGTTGCTACTTATTTTTTTGCTATTTTGTTTCCACATGATAATAATCAGTATTTCATCCAAAAAAAACCCAAACAAACAAAAACCCAAACCCCAAAAATCCTTCCGAACATTGTTTGAACTCACATAATTAAAAAAAAAAATTCTATGTTTATGTTCTGTGGTGTGAAATATATGGGCAGCCATGACATAATCCAATGATCAAGACTAATTCTAAAGGAAAGTAGGAGAAACTTGCTTTACAGTCTCATATGCTATTTCCACCTGATAACTAATCAATACAATTCTGGTACTGTAAATAATTTTTATCTGATTATATAAATGAAATAAACAAATGTAACATGCATTTCACTGTTCATTTAGAGAAGACAAAGTATGCATTGAAGTATTGGTTATACTTCATTTCCCGATAGCAAGAAATACACAAATATACTTAATGCAGAAAGAGGAGGGAAGGAGGTTTGTGATCTGGCCCTGAAGATGAGGATAACTGAGGTTCTTGTTAATAGAACAGCTTGAGCAGGTTCGAGTGAAGTGATACTGAATGGCCAGTGTTTTATATATATATATATATATATATATATATATATGTACATATGTGTGTGTGTGTGTGTAGAGTTTATTTTTTTAAAAATGGATGCAATGGAAAGCAGGTATATAGCTGTTTTGGTTATTATCAGTAGAAATATGGTAATATAAAACCATAAAAATAACACATAACACTTAAGAAAATGTATAAGGAATAGAAAGGAAGAAAAAGAAAGGATAAGAGTAGAAAGTTNTATTTTTTTAAAAATGGATGCAATGGAAAGCAGGTATATAGCTGTTTTGGTTATTATCAGTAGAAATATGGTAATATAAAACCATAAAAATAACACATAACACTTAAGAAAATGTATAAGGAATAGAAAGGAAGAAAAAGAAAGGATAAGAGTAGAAAGTTATCGCTACCTGTGGATCTTGATTGTTGCAATTTTTATAACAGTTGGTCCAAGTGATTTGTGGATCACTTGGTCTTTCTTGATCTGTGAAAGAGTAGGAGAAGCCTGGGAAACACAAATTTCAGTGGGTTAATATATACTCAGGTTCAGGCGGGAATGCCCACATACCTCCCCTTGGCAGGAAATTTTACACTGTCTGTTGCAGCAATGTGGATCATGTGCAATCCTCTTGGTGGAAGGCCCTAGAAATTAGTCTGGGGGCACTTTGGGGATCTTTAATAGTTTATGACCCCTCCTAAGACATGAGAGATGCCTCTCATCACAGTATAGTTGAGCAGCTGAGTTCCATCAGAAGGGATGAAAACCCTTGGACCTAAGTGTGAATGTTTTGGTACTTCTCTTGGGAGTGTGGGGGGTATTTTACCATAGCCATTTCTGTAAAAGAGGACACTGGCATGATAAAAACCAATCAATTATACCACCTTGGAGGATCTGCTTCTTGTTGGACTCTTCCCTTATCTGGCTCAAACCCCAGCTTGTCACTAAACTAAATGTTGTGTGCACACCCTCTCTGCACCTGGGCTGTGCCTTGAGCACTGTCAGCAAAGCACCCCTGCATTTCTAAAGGCAGATTGTTTTGAGTCATTAACCATTAACATTCCTCTCTCTCACAAAGGGTCCCTCCAAACAGGAGGTCCAGAGAATGCTTGGCACTCATCTGGTACCTTAGGGAGAAATAGGAGTATCATGATGAAAAATATGCAAGCAAGAGTCCAGTCCTGTTGTCAGATGTAGACAGGTACAAGAACACGTGCAGAATATGTTTAAATCAATGCCGTTCTGTCAGGGCACAGAAGTCCCACATGGATTGTACCTGGAGGTCTGGATCTGGTCAAAAGATCATGAAATAAACAACTGAAAATGAACAAGAGATGGCGTGAATGAACCTGAGTTGGACTTTGATGATCTTCATGGACTCTTCCAACTCAGGATGTTCTGATTCTATGATTCTATCAACATAATCAGTCTCCTTAGGAAAAATAAAAGTCTGTATTGATTATAGTAAAAGAAATGAGTTAAAGCTACTATGAAAATGCCTTCTTATTTCACAAATAAGAATAGGAAAGGAGGTGATAAAACTGTATAGTTCACTTGCCATGATAAAATTTAGAGCTAGTGAAGGAAAATTTTCTTTTGTTCTTCAAGGATGCATTTTATGAGGAAGCTGGTGTTTTGTATGTGGGCTCAAAAAATCTTTTTGGTATCATTTAAATTTCAGCAATGGATAAGTAAATATAGAAGTATTTTTTAAATATGAAAAAAGCCAAATATGTTCCTGTATTTTTGTGCTTTCATTGCATTTTCCACAGTTTCAGATTTCAAAATAAATGACAGAGTTCTTAATAGGCTGTAGAGGATTTTTTCCTGTCCTCTCTTGATTTATTGCTGCTGAGTGTAAACTGATCTGGAAACAAGTGAGAATTCCCCTGCGAAATGTTGTAAAATCCAAATTCCTCACGGAGTGGAGAGAAATATTTGAGCAGAAACAATCATCCCCACGTGTATAAGCTTTGAATAATAAGAGCCTGGTTTCTACATTTCTTTTGTTCATGATGTATCAATCCAGTGTGAAAGGAAACATAAAAACAGCACATATATAAACCAAATGTGCAACAGCAAAAGCTTTAACAAACCTTAATTATTCAGGTGGTTAAGGAACAAGCTAAATAGCAGCACTAGTGCACTGTAAATCCTTGTGGCTGACACAGAAGTGGTTATGACAGCTTTCACATTATCTCATTGCAGTATCGAGGCAGTAGTCACAGCTGGCTCATATGTCAAAATGTGTCAGGACTTAAATGGTAAAACAGGAGTGCAACAGCAATTGGCTTTTCAATCAATAATGCAATCAATATATTTCACAGATATTTTCCCATATCTAAATTACTCTGCAGAGATGAGGTAGCCTGACTGAGTGTTTATAAATCAATAAAACACACAGCTAGAGGACATCTGCTCCTGTTCTTTCACTTCAAGACGCAGTTTACCTTTTATTTCCAACTCCCTCTTATTTAAGAATGTACTTTTGAGGAAAAACAACTCTCTTTTTGCACACAAATCAGTTTTGAGTTGCATTCTGACTATAGATTATTTCTGATAATAATTTTCTACTTCAGTTTTAAATAGGTGTAAGAGGCAGTTTCTATTGGCAACAGAGCTGAGAATTATTAACATACATTTCAGATTTGCAATACACATATAAACAGGTATTTTATATAACATCACATTCATTTTTGTGACTACACTGCATGCACACAATTTTGAAATCCCCCAACCTTAAGGAATGCAAGATTTTTTTTCCTGCAACAGAATTCCAGAAGATTCTTGGCCATATTTTGTGGAACAGCTTCTTCTCAAAGTATCCTGGATCATCTTTCCATTTTCAGCAGCAGAAACATGAAAAGTGATGGCTTGTTATGATATTGTTAGGTGAAATTACTGATTTTGCCTTCTGCATCTTTGTTTTTATTAGTGAAGCAGTGACTACCAGCATTAATTTTTTTTTTAACACTTATCATCAGAATAATTCAAATAGACACCAGAGTTTTCTGTTTTTCCAATGTATGACTACAGCATGTACTTATTCTATACTGATGCATATATACAGTTATATACTACACACAGATACAATATGTGTGAAGCATTGTAGTGCTGGAGTTAATTATGAGTTAATGCATATAGGTGTTCATTATTGTTACGTGCACTACATTTTCTATTTATACAGTGTTAAGAATTGAAAAAGGGTGTCCCTAAGTGTGCATTTTACTGTAAAAAGACTTAATCTATTTTAGCCTTATTGAAAGGCTTCTTCTGATTGAAATTTATATTAGACATGAAAGAGAGACTAACAAAAACAATTACATCTTTTGGGTAAGACAGTCACATTCTGTCAAGAAGTACATAAAGCCAAACAAATTGCATGCCTTAATCTAGGTGTTCAATTAAAAATAGATTGTCACATTGCTGAATGCCAACTAATCTTATGTTATACCTTTAGCTCACATGCTGGGTTATTCTCTCAATGTATACAATCTCTTTCACAATTGTGAGATCCATCTCTGAATCACAGTTGCAACACAATCAAAACACAAATCTTGGGATACAGTGGTTCGCTGATTCACTTACCCTATTTATTTTATTAAGATAAGCTTTAATGCTACACTTTCAAACCATTTTAGAGGATTTAAGTAATTTCATGTCATAATTTGAGTGTGTCTACTGAAAGAGCTCCAGTTAAATGGATCTGAGATCTCAAATATCTCATTTCTAAATCGGCAAAGAGATTCTGTCTTTGATTTAAACAGGAAGACACTTTTGACCTCAATACTTGACTACATACAGCAACATGGAAAGAAAATCTTGAAAATATTAAAGGAGAAACAAACAAGGAAACTGCCAAATATTTAGATACTTTAAAGAATGTTTTCAACCAGGATGAAATGGGATTTTATGTTTGACAACACTTTATATCTAAGGTGCCACTGTATCTTTTTTTTTCTATTCAATTTTTAAAAATTTATTTTTTGAAGATGCATATGAATAGTTTTGATGAACCCTGAAGTATTTCTTCTGTCATGATAGAATAGCCTCATTAAAGTATTAAACTAATGCAAAGCAGGGCAAGGAAACTTTTTTTTTCCCCTCTTAGTTAGCAAAAACATTAAATGAACATAATTAGTGGAATCTTCATAAAATGCAGTGAGAGAATTCTCCATTAGTTTGATAAGGCCCCTGAATGACTGAAACAGCCAGAGTTTTTTACAGCTTTTGAAAACTCTTTGTCGTTTCAGTGACTGAGCTCTGTGGAATCCCAAGTCAGAAATTCCTACAAGTGTCATTAAAGCCATTCTCATCCATTGCATGTAAGTGTCAGAATATTTTTAGAGACCTGAAAATCTATTAAACTTCCAGCTGGAAATGTATCTTAAGCTGCAAGTCAAACTCCCAGCAACAATAAAGTGGCTAATATGTTTGTATTTGAGAAGCTGTAAAATGAGAGAACACTGCTGGGAACTGGAAAGTAAAACTAGCTGAAGAATGCCCCTGGTGACACAAACTTTATTTTAAGTAAGAGCTGGTCAAAATGCAGTAGTTGAGATTTCCAAAATATGGCATCAGCATCACAGAAGGTGTCCTGTTTTGAGAAGGTTGCCCATAATATTATTCTGGGAATAATCATATGCATTGTCTTACAAATGATGAACAAGAAAAAAATTAATTTGTAGTTCTGGAAAAATACTTGAGGAACTCACAAGTTGGTTTTGTGTTTGTGAAGGTGTAAAGGCACCTCTTCATTATGCAAGGCCAGCTTTTTAACTTGAAGGTTGTGTGCTTTGGCTTAATCAGAGTATTACATGTTTTCCTTCAAAATTATTCTCTGTACAATGCGGCATTACAGAGGGAAGTTTCAGGGAAGGGAAGTT
>VYXF01012173.1:393959-500174 GCA_013397295.1 Polioptila caerulea | reverse complement strand
GGAAGGGAAGGGAAGGGAAGGGAAGGGAAGGGAAGGGAAGGGAAGGGAAGGGAAGGGGAAATTATTTCACTAAGAAAGAGAGTATTACCGTACAGCATTGTTATAAATATGAAGCTCTGAAATTCATGAGCTAAACATGACAGTGAATTGTAGACATGTCTCTTTGCTAATTTCAAAGGCAGTGATATTTGGTTTAGATGGGTGTAAAAACAGCAATGAGAACAAGAGCTTAAATATTTTTAGGTATTCAAATTTAGAAATAATTAAATAGGATATATAGATGAAAACATTTATAAATTATACTTTTACTGAAAATGTCACAGGTTAAATAATAACCAGGATAGTATTCAGTCAGCCCAGCTTCTAATTTTGTTCATACAGACTATATAAAGGGTAAAGGTTAACCTGTAGACTGTAAACTATATTCTAATTATAAGAGTACATAAATCAATAAGCCCTCCAGGGTATAAATGATGGTAGAGGAACAGAGCATATGATAAAGCAGAAATCAAGAGCAACACAATGATTAAAAGGCCTAACAGGTTCTTAGAGTGAACAAAGGGAGACATAATATTGGCCTGATCTAGCTTATTTTGTGGACCAAAGCAGAGGGGTTTGAGTGTGCAAAAGTGTAAGCAGCTAAGTAATCTAAAAAACTGTCAAATACATTTCTTTTCTACTACATGGTCTTGTAAACCAGGTTATACACCAACTCCATGTTGAGTACCACTACACTGTATGGAAGAGAAAAAAAATTATTTCCTTGGTTAGATAGCTTAGGCACCTTATTTAACTCTGAATAAAACCAGCTTGTAGTCGGGGGCGGGGGATGGGGTTCTGAATCTCTGGACTATCTCATGAATAAAATGTTAAAGATGGAAAAGTATTTGAGACTGAAATATGAAAGTATCTTTAATGTCCACTGCTTCATGAAGCAGTGCCTGTTAGAAAACCTGTGCGATGTTCCATAAGGAATGTGAGTTAGGCACAGAACTATGAAAGCTGTCTTTGCAAAACTATCCAGTAACTATTGTTCTGTACTAAATGCTGCACCTTTCACGGCAACTTGTATAGATCTTAGAATGTATAGAATAGACTGATATTTTATAGTGCTCTTACAGTGAGTTTGAGAAGATCTGTGCCTGTACTATTCAAAGGGAAGTGAGAGACATCATGAGGAGAGTAGGGATAAAATGCAACATTAACTGAAAATAGAGATGGAAGATTATGCTGAGCTAAGACTGAAGTTCGTATTTAACAAAATACTTCTCATTAAAAAAAAAATAATTTCTATTAGCAACTTCAAAGGATGTATATAAATTAAATTCAACATGGTTGAATTGCTTACTCAAACCTACAGAATTAACTAGTCAAAAATGTTTGCTATGTGATTAAGTCATCAAGTTTTAAGGAATGGGTTCCACAGCCTTATCCCTGCTACCAGAAATAATTATTTTATTGTATTACTGGTATTATATTGCTCTTCTCAATGGGAATCTATTTTAAAATGCATATAAAAAATTAAATCAGTATGAAGTATGGTCCTCAACAATAGTGAAATACCAAATTTCTAACTTTTTTTTTTTTAGTTTTTTTGGGGTTTTTTTTTTGGTTTTTTTTTTAGTTTTTAAAAATCTTAGCATTAAAAGCATCTGATAGTAAGTTTATTAGATACTCTTATCAAAATAATACAGGAAACAACTCATTGACTAGATTGCAATGAGATGCATTTGTACAATGTAATTTGATACATGTGAAGTAATCTACCAACAAAGTAGGGGACAGATTAATGGAGAATCCATAAGGTATATAGGGGGTTTGTTTATTTATTTTTTTAAGGATTTATTTTGTTACTATGAATAACAAAAGTTAGCTCAAAATATTTATACCTTTCTTTTGATCACAAGATCCTTAATGACATACAAATAATTCTTAGGTTTTTTTTTCTTCCTTAGTATATCGAGTGAGTTGGATTTCCATTTAAGGCTATGTCCTTTGGAAGTCAGACAATTTATTTATGACAACCAGGCATGAGATCTTACAATTTTTTGCTGAGGGATATAGATTAATAGAAGAGTGGAACAGAGTTTCAGTGAGTTTTTTCTGCACTCTCAGTCCTAAACTACTGAATATAGTGAGACATGACCTTTCAGCTGCTAGGTGCTCAATTTTAAATGGTTTGTTGATCTGTACAAAGATTACCAAGTATTCTGAGATGCCAAGGCTGACTTCACGTGGTAATGGGCACGAACTAAGGAATGTAGCTAAGGAATACATAGCCCTCTTCCTATATAAAGTGCCAGCTAAATGAAAAACTTTGAGGGAAAAAGAAGAAGCCTTTGAATTGGACGATTTTGGGTTTTTTTCTTGCAGCACTGAGAGAATGTGTTGACAATAAAGTTAAGAGGGCTGAAATAATTGGAAAGAATTATGTAATAGAATAAAAGATGAGCTTGCTGCAGGGGGGGACACTATATTATGAGATAAAATGTGTTCCCTCAACCTGGAAAATGAATTGAATTATACTTATTTGTGGGATCAAAAAAATGATTAGCAGTAATAAGGAAATACATAATAATAAAAAGAAAATATTTCACAGGCAAAGAGGTAAAATTGTCATCTAAATCGATCAGCTATTTTTCTGAAGTGTTAAAAAATGTGTATGAAACTTAGATCCTCATGGCTGTGCACACTTTTGCACCCAAGCCGGTATTTGTCTGTCTCCTGAGTGCAAAAGTGGTTCACCAGATGTACATACCAGAGGGATAGGATAGAAGGCATTTGCTTCCCCAAACAATAAGAAATGCCATCTAAAGTGTGAGGAGATACGGGCCCCATCTGGTGTAGTAGGAGGGTGCAGCAGATATTCAGCATGTCCTTTGATCTTGGAGAGACAGACAGAATAGATGGCATCCCCATGGACTTTAGGTATCTCTCTTTAGGCAACTGAATCCTGGCTAGCTAGTCATACCATCTATTTTTCTCCAAGAATAAACATTGAAAAACAACTCCCAACTCAGAAGGTTAAAGTTAGGAAGTGAAGACATCACTCCATATTCTGGACTTCTGATAAGAAGACAATGCTGGAAAACACTTGCTGGTCTGAAGAACAGAAGAATGTTGTAAAGCCCTCAGAATTTACCAAGATTAGAATTTTTTTATGTTATTTACCTTTGCTTTAGAGTACGTCCATTATAAAACTGTTCAGGTCAGATGATAATGTAGAAAATACCATGGAATCATGGTAACATGGCAATAGCTTTTTTAATCTTGATTCTACTGACTTTTAATAAAAGTACTTCCGATACTAACTCATAGGGAAAATCTATCCTTGATACCATTTTATAGGGATTTTTAAAAATACAGTGTAATTACACATTTAAAACTCTTTTTCCTTGAAGTACTTTGGACTTTCCCATTCATAATTATGAATTTAGCTGTTATAATGTTATGAGCTATTATCAGTCAGATCATGCACCTGTTGCTCCAGGGGTTGAAATCTCTGAGAGAAAAGCTTTACACAGCCTAGGTCCAAGAGATTGTCCTAATGTGTTTCTGCTCAGGCAGCGTAACTGTCAGTAAAATGAGAATTTCAGCTGCAAAAGGTAGCCTCAGACATATTGTTAGAAACTTTGCTATTGCATTAAAGATTTGGGATCCATTAGGTAATGAATGGATTACACTGAGTAACTAGAGAAGATTAATTGGATATTGTTTGTAAATAGATTGCATTAAATTGTTTGCATATAGAGGCCTCACATAAGTGCTCTGTATTACCATTATTAATGGACTTTTTTATCTGTAGTGGATATCTTGCTTCACCATTGTTCATATACATAAAGGAAAACCATAATACTTACCTTCAGAGCAGCACACAGAACTTCAAAAGAAATTACTTTTAAGTCTGAATAGACTGATTAATGTTAATCATGAATGAGGTCGTATGTGACTGTAAAGAGAGGAAAGAATGCATACAGAAATGTGTTTTAAATATCCAAAGAGACATCTCAGCAGATCCCATGTTGATAGGAAATATTCAGGTCCTTGCAATTTAGAAATCAAGAAGCTCTTAAAAGTCCAGCCATAAGCTTTTGTCATATCCTCTCTATCTCCTTGATTATTCTAGAATGATATCTTATAATGACTAACATTTCACAGGATATTATCGTAGTGCTATTGCTTAAAAGATTTAAAGAATCTTTTTTTGCAAAAGAGTAAAGAAAGGATCGACTGTTATAACAAATGGAAAATCTTGGTTTCCAGAAAAAAATCTTTCAGTATGGCTACAATTTTCCATCTGCCATGAAAAGAATAGCATGCCTATTATTTAAATTAATTTCTGAAGAACTTGGGTCAGGTATTTGAATCTGCAAGCTTGTATTTACAGAAGTAACAAAAAGCCCATGAGTAAGCCCATGTGTAAGTATCTTTTCATCCTTAGTCTCACGTTGCTATCATAACACTCTAGAATACTCACACACGAGTTAGATTATGCAAATTCTTATATTCTCTGACAAGTAATTCCTAGAAAAATCCAAATTATAACTCCTGTGGCATGGGATACTATTATTGATACATTCTTGTTTAAACATCCACACCACTTAGCAACAGTGAGAAAAATCATCTGTATCTAGAAAAGAAATGAGTATGAAGGACAGATAGCAGTGCTGATGAAAGTTCCTATAGCCATCATATGGATATGATCCACTGCATGTTTACTCTGCCTGCCTTGCCATCTATGGTATGTCTATTATAGTCTTAGGCTCTGTTCCATGTTAATACAACTGCAAGTCTTTGAAATTATAGCAGGCTCAGAACTGGCCAAACAAGGACATAAGCTGAAGATCTTGAACATACTATTTATTGAATGAATCTCCATTTATTATATAACACACAATTTATTTTCTCCTAGCTATCAGTAAGAAAACAAGAAATTAATCTAGATTCTTATCAGGGTTATCTCAGCATCATTTGGGGGTGCTCATTGTATACTTTTCAATCTCCTTCAAATTCAGAAAGCTAGCAGAGCTGACAGAATACATTTAGCTAAATCCTCAGCATCTTTAATGACAGAAGCATTGCCCTTCCAGCAGTGAAATGCACCAAATGGATTTGTTCAGTCCATATACAATTGTTTGACTAACTGAGGAGTCTCCCATATTCAGACACAGTAAGTGTGGCACCACAGCTTAGTGTCAAAGCCACATGTTTAGACATTATTTATTCCTAATGATAGGTCAGGTGAAAACTAGACCAGATATTTATCATAGACCAGTGTATTTCATTCTTTTAACTATTTAAACCATGAAAACACAAATGCATATTAAGTCTTTAACTTCAGTGATACTTTATGTTGCGTGCTAAAAGAGCACTGTAACTCCATCTGTATAATCCAGCAATACATTTAAGTCAGATTCTATGTATTGGATATTTTTCAGTTACACAATACAGTGTTTGGAAGAATCCCAATTATCTGATGTTGAAAATATTGATGAGGTGCTAAACTGCTGTGGTGGCAAAATCTGCTCAAGCCTTTTACAATATTAGATGCATATCATGACAATTACTACTGTAGTGCCATGGGTAACTTTTCTAGTGCATAACATATTCCCATTATAAATGAGATTTGTGGCATTTTTGCTAACTGCTGTCAGAAATAATCTGTCATTGGAATATCTTTCAGATTATCCTCTGGGATTCCTTTGAGATTTTGACAATTTAGTACATATGAAATTTTGCATCATATTCTAATATTCATTTTAGGGAAGTAGATTCAGGCTATTTTCAGGAAAAATAAAAGCACATTACTTTTAGGAAGCATTCGTGTGTTGAATGGCCTGAATCAAATTTCCTACATGAACCAAATTTGTTAATAGGAAGGTACTGACATTAACTTTCTGATATACAGAACTAAGCAACTCCATCCCAAGTTCCCCTGCTTCCACAAATACACAAACTAAAAGCTCTGATCTCTTAAAAATGTAAAATATAGGCAATATTTTACTCATTTCCTATGATAAGAATGAAAGCACTTCTCTACTGTAAAAACAGGGATGAGTAGAAGATAAAAGTCGACTTTAAGAGAATTTAGGAACAGTCTTTCCATTTCATCTTTCATATTAGCAATTCAATCCTTAATTTTACTTTAAATTTTGTGAATGGGATCAAGGGAAATACACTGTCATTTTGCTTTGTTAGTGAGTTATTTTAAGGAGAGGAAGGAAAGGGTACTTTAAATGGGTGTGAAAGGCTCTACTTGGTCCTAATCCATGAAGAAAGAGTGCTAAAATGTCTGGAGGACTGCGGAATTAAAAAAATGTAATGTTTTTAGTGCTTTATTTCTGATTCCAGTGCACTTATTTCCATCTGTGCAAAGACTGTCTATCCGAATGTTAGTGTAGTATATTTTGTTTTAAATAGCTAAGAAGAAACAGAATTGATGTTTGAAGCGATTAATACAAACATTGTGGCAATAGGTGGTTTGTAATGACAATACTACAGAAGGGTTTTGAAAAAAATAAATGAAAGTAAAACTCTGAGATTATAGTATTACTCTTCCTGTGAACTGGTAATGTTTTTGGATCAGTGGTAGATAAACAGGAATAGAGTTTAGTTGTATTTGTCATAAGTTATCTTCATTTGCAGATTACCTAGATAGAGAAAAAATCTTGACATAAACAGATATAAGATGTGAAGTAAAGTACTGAAGAATTCAAAAGAGGAAGTAGAAAACAAAACTTCAGCTTTGCTTTCCCTGAAAAATGGCATTAAGAATGATGGGAAATTCATATGACATATAGGAGGACGGAATTAGACCTGTTCTCTTGGACCTTTTGGAAACAAGTAATATGATTTTTCAGGACTGATGTTACATTTGGTCACAGTTTCAAGTAGTCACAGGGTTTACAAGTTATGGTTATTATTCATCCATTAATTGAGAATGACTTTTAATCATCCAGCCAGACCCTGTGCAATCGTTAATATATATTTGCCCAGAAGAAAGGTAGATGTTAAAAGGTAGAAAATAATTGCTAAATTCAAGAAACTAAGGTAAAACCCTCTGAAGATCAGTGCTGTATTTTCTATCACATATTTTAGAATAATTTGTCTGCTTGCAACATCATTGATTTCTCAGAAGTATGCCACTAGCTAGAAGCAGAATTTCTACAAAAGGCACATATGCCAGGAGTTAAAGAAAATGTTTTCTGGAAAGTAAATTATGACATGTATATAAACTCCTAATTAGCTTGATCTATGGACATGTTTGGCACTATAGTCCCCAGAATTAAATTATTTTCCATAAATTATGTAAACCACAGAACATTTACACTATTATATTCCCTCAAAAGTTGTAGTAATGGTACCAAAAGAAGTTGTTAACTTTATTTCCTGAGAAAAATGCTTAAATATATATTTTAACGGCAGGCTGCCGGCAAATTTATATTCATTTATATTTGTATTCAATAAATTAATATACAATGAATAGATGAGTTTAAGTAAAAAAAGCTAGTAATCTTTGTTATGTTCTTTCTGATAAGGATTATATAAAAGGGGGTAAAGACTTTGTCCTGAAAGAGGGCTGGTTTATATTAGATATTAGATATTAGGAAAAAATTTCCTTGCTGTGAAGGTGATGATGCTCTGTAACAGGTTTCCCAGAGAACTGGTGGAGGTGTTCATTTATACCAGGGAACATCCCTAGAATTGTTCAAGACCAGGCTGCATGAGGCTTTGGGCAGTCTTACCTAGTGGGTGCCATCCCTGCCTGTGGCAGGGCAGATGGGGATTGGAACTAAATGATCTTTAAGGTTCCTTCCAAACCAAACCATTTTATGATTCTACAATCAGAGAACTTCTGCTGATAATTCAGGTGGGTGTTAGAATAGCACAACCACACAGATGGATAAACTGCTGTGTGAAATTCAAGCCTTCTACTCCATTTTAGAATGCTAGATAGGGTGCTTTGGAACCATGTTAACTATTTTGTAGGCCAAGGTTGCTTGGGTGTCTTGAAATGAGCCTCATACAGAGACATATTAATTAGCATTTACTATCTCTTAGTCCACTATTTTTCCAGTCCTTCATTAAGTTTAATGAGGGACATAAATATTTGCATTTCCATTAATAATTTCCTTATAATATCTCAATTTTTATTTTTTGCTCTGTTCAGCAACCTTTTCTCAGTAGCACCGGTATCTTATTTTTGTGGTGTGAAAATATTTGCTAAATAGAGTTCTGAAATAGAACACTTGATAATGTTTTTCTATACAAAATGTTCAAGTTAGGGAATAGGACATATTAACTTCAAGAAGTTTCCTTCCTTTTGGCTAGTATTTGTGAATGTCTTCCGTATTTCACACATAGAACACTTAATGAAATAAAGTACTCTGAAGAACTTGTTATTTATGTTCTATAACATAAAAAAATACAGTATATTTATGTCCTATAATGCAACAATTATGTTATAAAAATTTCGAAAAGAAATATAAGAAAGAGATGAGAGATGGTATCTTAGCTAATCAGTTTAACAAAGTGAATCTTCAGTCTGGGTGTCTTCTTATATATCAACCGAGATACAGGAGAAAGTATTTTTAGGATCAGGAGCACAATTATGTTCTTTGTATGGATTGAAGAACACATTTTTTCACACCATTTTAAAGAATGATTTTAGGCATTTCAACATAAGACATCAACTCATATTACTGTAATCTTGCTAACATGGAGGACATTGAAAAGGAACCTTATTTGATTTGATAGGTCATTGCTTCTTTTCACAAAGATGCTCTGAGAAAACAGCATACCAAATTAAAACATATGAGACTTATGAAAAGTTTCTCAAGTGATCCTGAGATAGAAGAGTATAGTTCATCTACAGCTAACTATTGAGTGTAAATATAGCATCAATACATGCAAAAAGCTAAAGCATTTTTTGTAGCTATTAGGAAAAGGTAGGTGTGTGTGGGGAAAAATTCTCAATGGAATATGGAAAGAATTTCCCTACTACATGGGGATACACAAAACCCTGTATACTCGTTATGTTTCCTGCTAGGTATTACCTTGGAAAACTCATGTACCAGATAGTGCACCCCAAGCACATCCCTAAAGAAGCATTACCCCATGCTCTCCACCTTCATGCTGTACACTTTTCTTCACATACTGTTGCAAGAATAACATACCTTTATCTTGCAGTATTATATCACCGTCACTAATTTCAGAAACCCTAAACCATCCCCACACTTTTTCCACCTGGTGGCACTCCCTTACAGAAGCAGCATTTTTGAGAAGAGTGCATGCATCTTCTAGGATTTAACATAGTACCTGTTTGAGTAATTTTCTTGTAAACGTATTGATTGCTCACTCACTCTCTACACATCTCTCCTTGATTTAAAATTCTACTTTCAAGATTGAGAATTAAACATGTAAGTTTTAACAATCTGAATTTTAAACAGCTGCAGATGATATTAATTCTTCTTTACAAAAGTATAACATTAATTACAAAATGTTCTTGGAGGTGGAGACCAGATCTGTCACTGTGTTTGTTGTGTTCTGAGTCTGAGACAATCCACTGGACTAAACCAATTTAGAAAACAGGAATAGGAGATCTCCTGATTCTACTAAAATTCTGTTTGAGATTGTTAAAATATGATTAATAGGAGATGCCTCTGCCCGAATTAAGGTACAAAGGAGGCCATATGCCAAAGTCAATAAAACAGATTTTATTTAACAAAGACTGTGTGGTGGAGATATAGAAAGAATAGAAAAAAAAGGGGGTAAGGGAGAGAATGAGAGGGAAGGAGACAGAGAGACAATGAGAAAAAGTGCAATTGGTTGCTATTGCTTTATTTCTAGATCACCTGATCCGAGCATATATGTAGTACAGAAAACTGTACAGAATAAATCTTAAAAAGGAAAATTTTCTTACCACAAGAGTAAAAATAATTTTTAAAATTTCTCTTTTCTCTATACGTTCTTGTGTTAAGAACCTCCCAACATGATGTTGGATACCTGGATTGCTTTCTGAACATGGAATTTTTCAACAGAGAAGTGACATTCTTGAATTCAGAGGCACTTGATATGGTTGTGCATCTGTCCAGAGCCTTCTGGAACCAAACCACTGGATTTAAGGTGTCACAAAGTCCCAGCTAGTCTGAGTACTATCCTCCTGATCAGTATAGAGCTTTTAGATCCTTTTCTTTCCACACAAGCCTCTAAGGAAAACTGGAAAGATAACAGGTAAGAAAGGCATGTGATACATAAATGCGCATCTCCAATTCGTCTCTGAGCTTGGTAAAATAAAGAAGGAAGTAATGGGAAGAGTCATACAGACAATTAATTTTGAGAATAAAGGTGGGTGCTTAGGAGCTTAATAGGTGTGGATTTTCTTTTGCAGAAGGACATAGAAGGTCCAATTCTGTTTTTCGAAAATAGGTTAACTCCTGCCAACTAATAGGACTTAGGATTTCTGAGTTAATTCCATCCAGCTGAGAGACATGACACAGGATTGAACTACTCTGCAGAAGATGGGGGAACGCGACTGAGACCATAACCTGCAATGCAGCTTCATGCTGACACCTGAATTTATATATCTCTATGTGAGCCAGATGCTAAAAATTCAGCTATAAACAAATGAAGACCTTAGCCAGTGACCTTAGCCTTCAGCCAGTGAAGCCTAGAAAGCATCTCAGTTGACCAGCTTCTGGTGTCCACCTGAGGGCAAACTCTTTAGGCTCCATTTACTCTATTGACTGTATCTTGACTGCATAGGAACCGTAGACACATGGCTGACACCTGGATATTGACATATACATGTCTATATTTAGATATCTTAATCTGAAGATGCACAGATAAAGATAGATTTTGAAGGAGGAAGAGAAAGGGATTCCAAAGGAGAGAAGAGAGAGCCATGAGGTTTTGAAGAAAATTAGAGATGGCAAAAGAGCTCTATCTATTCCCAGCTGTTAAGAGAAGGAATCAATTTATATATTTTATAAAAATATACTGTACATATTCCATAAACAAGTGTCAAAAGGGTAACTATGACACACTGATATACTATGTATTTGTAGAATACTTCAAACAGATCAGCTGACTAAGGCAAGATCAGAAATTAAAAGAATAAACAATGCATGTAACTGATATCAGATACTGGAGTAAGCTGAATTCTATTATTGATGAATTACTTAAAGATAGACTGAAGTATGTAAGAAGACAAGTGAAAACACAGGAGCATGAATAAGAATGAGTACCTATAAGTAAAGAAAGACTTTATTAAAAAAAAATTAAAAATTGTTTTTAATACTTGAAGTACCTTACACCTTTACACTGTAACATAACCACAAAAACAGGATTATCTGCTGGTAGCATTCTATCATACCAAGGAAAATTCAACAACATCTTGACCAGAAGAGAAATTAATATATATTAAATGAAATGTGAGGTAGTCTACTGTAAAAAGATTCTGTATTGTTTGGGAAGCTGATAAAATATAAGTATCTGAAAAAATAAAAGAACAGTAATTGGGAATTTCTGAACAGATTAGAGTAAGCAGACTAGAGTGAGACAGTTTGACAGGTTAGACAACATATGTAAAGAGCAAATTTAGGATAAAAAAGACTATTAGAAAAAGGAAATATATTTAAACTATGAAATACAAAAGCAAGCAAAGTTTGCATGCTTTGTGATGTATGAATATTTCTTGTTTGTGGGCAGTTTGGGCTTGAAGTAAAGTCAATGGGAGTCAGCATACTAACCAGCTTGTGGAATTGGACAGATGGTGTATATTGTGTGCAGTTCATATTTTATTTAATTCTCTGGCAGAGGGAAAGAATTACAGGTCAATATTTGTCAGAAAGTGCTGCAGCTAATGAGAAAGTAAAGGAGAATAATGCGTAGGAGCTTTTTACTTTCTTTTCACTGGGAAAGCTAGTGGCTCCTTTAATTAAACAAATGCAATATATCTAAATGAGAGGTTTTCAGGCAATGCACTAACCCAACCAGTGTGTTTCTATCATGTTTATCAATTTCACTGCCAAAAACTTCCTAGGTCTTAGTAAAATTGCTGAAAATTGTCAGTTTATGAAGTTCTGCTTATCTTAACAGCAGCAAAGGCAAGCAGTGGCACAGGTCCTTGGGTATCTTCTTAGCCTTGAAAATGAGGGTGTCAGACTATCACAGAGAAGTCCCAGGTTATCATTCTGTCACAGAAGCCATAGGCTCATTCTGTGGAGCAGCTGGACTCTGGTTTCTGCCGAGCTCTGATTCCAAGCTGTGCAATGGCATAAGTGTTGCTAGGTTTTCAGGGTGTCGATTCTCAACCACATAAACATTGTACCTTCTGCTCCTGATGGCAAAAGAAGTGTTTCAAGTAAAAAATTGAAGTAAGCATATTGAGTTCTATTTCAACAAAAGTTCACAAAAATGCACTTAATATTCAATCTAATTCTGTGAGGTATCTAACTGCTGTCAAAAATTTGTGTGGTCTAGGAACAGACCCATTACAGCAAACACTTAAAGTTACTCATATTCCTGGAAGGAAAAAACCCAAACTTAAAATCCCAAACTTAAATCAAGAAAAGAAGGAAATAATTATAGAACATGTTTATGATAAGATGAATGTCTTTTTTTCCCAAGTTATTTTAAACTAACCCATTACCATGAAATATTTTGACAAGTTCAGGAATCTCATGTGAAATTTTATATAATCAAAGTTTTGGGTCCTCAATAATTATTTTGCACTCATTTTTTCTACCTTTCCTTAATTTGCTTTCCTATTTTCTCTGTATATAAACTCAGGAATTACATGTGGACACCAAGCAGAAAAAAAAATATCACCTTCACACATCATCTCTCTGCATGAATTAATTTCCACTTTAACAGGAAAATGTAATACATTAAATAATCAAATTTTTGTAGAATATACTGAGAAATTAATTATTTTGCCTTCTCTCTATTGATACTAAACTTATAGATTGATTCAAAACTGTACATTATGTTATGGAGGATAATCTCTCCACATCTCTCCACTATTTCAACCTTAATCTTGAGTCCATTGATTAATCAGTAATAACTGATGATAATCAGGGTATAAGTAAATACATTGTCTCTTGTATTCAATGTCAGCTTTGATCACATCAGATTTCCTTGTCCTGTGTCCTATATCCCATTACTGAATCAGCCAGCATGTATTTCTTCATGTATAACCTTAGATAGCTATCTTTATATTTTGGTCTGATTTGACATGAATGTAGGAAAGTATCTCAAAGCAATCATTACTATCTTTTTCACTTTGTATAAAAAAATCAATGTTTGTTTCCTTCCTTCCTTGCTTCTTTCCTTCCTTCCTTCCTTGCTTCTTTCCTTCCTTCCTTCCTGCCTGCCTGCCTTCCTCCCTCTTTTTGCCCCTCCTCCACAAAAGCCCATTCTTGATGTCATGGTTTGGGAATGGCACTCCACAATTCAGTGTTCCCAGTGATCAGACGGTCCAAATCATGCTGCAGCTTGCTTTTCCCCCCCTCCTTCTCTCCCTCCCCTATGAGGAGATGGAGGGGAGAAATGGAGGCACAAAAGGTGAAGATTACAAGTTGGGAAAAGAACCATTTACTGGAAACAGCAATGGAATAGGAAAAATGAAGAGTAACAACAACCACATTAAGAATAGAGGGGTACAAGAGAGAGGAGGGTGATTCACGTGCAAAAAGCTCAGAACTGGCTTTATCCAGCGGCTCCCTCTGCCATGCTTACTCAACTGTAAGAGACCTCTACTCCCTGGAAGAGATTCCCTTGCCCCTGCCCCAGGCATTGTCATGAGGTGTTATGGAGTAACCTCCAGGTCCTAGCCATGCCCCTTCCCAGCTACTGCAAAAATTAACCTTGTCCTGACTGGAACAGGGCACTTAATTTAAACGTACTTTGGTGGCTGCTAAACCAGAAAGTACATTATTTTTCCTCTTTGAGACTGAGAAATCTTGATGAAATGTTGTATAAGAAAATGTTTTTGTGACTTTTTTTGGTGTTTATTTGGGTTTTTTTAAATTAACGGTACAATTCAGCCTTCCTGCATGTAGAAGAAGCCTTTAAGGTCAAAATTAGTAGCTAAAAATATAGGATTCTCTGTCTTGTAGGCTTTTTCTTCAGAAGTCTCGAAAGCTTTTAGGCAATCAAGAGGATCTGGGGTTTCTGTTTACGTCAATGAAAATCTGATTGGTGCAGTCAACATGGCATGGATTGGTTGACCATATAGAGCTCTTTAGTTCCTTTTGAGATAGCCTGAGATAATCTGGACTTCAGGTACCATTTCAGATGGACAAAGATCTCCCGTAGGTACTGTATTATATCTGCCAGACTAGGATCTGATAAATCACAGAGTATCTTAAGTATCATTAGAAGTAGATAGCAGACAAGAGTCTGGCTCTCAGAATATATTGAAAATAATTTCTGAAACAAGGAGGCCTAAGGGCAAACCCTGTAACTGTTCTCACACAGCTCTAGAAAGTAAATGTTCATGTATTAAGGAAGTCACATTCCATTCAGAAGGAATAAACATTTCTGTATTGCTTTTGAATTGTGCTGAAGACTGTGGGTGTTGTACAGGCTGGTTACTATAAAATCCCAAACACAATGAAGTGGGTCATGTGCTTTTAAAGCTATTATTCCTTGTGCCTCTCAAACTTTCCTTTAACTAAAACTTAATCAATTTTTAAAAATGCTAATGTGATTTTCCTTCCTTTTAGGCTTTTTTTAGCAGTCAAAACAACACGTTTTGATTTATTTACAGCAGTTTCTTAGTGAAAAGAGAGCAAGACAAAGAATTTAAACTAAAAGGCAGCTACTGTAGTGTCCATGTCCCTTGCCTATGATTTTGTTCGTAATTTTGAATTCAAAAATCCCACGAAGGGCTGTTGATGATAGAGTATTCATGAAAGATGTAACTATTATTAAGCAAATCTGGCTGTCTGATGAAAAAATTGTTATTGCAAAATACTGTCTTTGAAAAGTGATAATTCTGAAAAAGGTAGAGAAGACATATTTGGTCATTCCAGCTGGAAACAGAGCCAGCCAGTGAATTCACTCTCTTTTAATAGTTCATTTTTAAAGCAATGGAAGTATGTGAGTAGTTACATAATCTTGGTAAAATTTTAATGTGGACATTTTGTCTTAGCTTCTTTTCCTTTAGCAAAAACAAAATGAGAATATAAAAATAAAGAAAAGAAAAAAGGTGGCCCCCAAAATAAATGAAACTCAATTTCACGGCACATTATCTCTCTCAATTCTTTCCTCTCAGCTTTCATTTTCATTAAAATCACAGACAACCATAAATTAATAATTACTTCAGGTTGACTAAATGCAGGCCACAGCATTTAGCTCTCGTTTTCCTACAGTGGCCCTTCTTGTTCATGCTGGAAAAATGTTAATTTAGATAATGTGGCTTGCCCCTTGTCATATAATTCTGTTTTGCAGTTTCACTGATCTATAATGGTCTCTTCTGATTAGGTAGTATTAACTTTATCTTTTGTTCAATCAAGCTTCACAGTTTCCTCTGACTAGATAACTATCACGAAATATCAGATGAAATGTTCTATTATATATATTTCTGTTATATTTTCATTCATCTCTATGTTGTAACAGCGTTCAGCAACATTTGTAATTTCTTCCAGTAATACATTTATTGGCCATTAGCCCAAGCCATATGTGAAACTTTTTTTGGCAAGAACTACTATATATATATATATATATATATGTCCATATTCCTCAATCTTACTACTTTACAGTTTATACACATTTCAAATTAGTCATTTTGTCAACCTGCTTTCCAATTAAGAATGGGTGAATAGGTTCAAATAAAATAACACCTGAACTTTCACCCAGAGCCTGAACCCAATTGGTTTCTGAGGTTTGAAACAATTTAGTGTAGTTCACTTATCTATTATTTTTTTGGCAGAGGATTCTGGTAGCGAATGAAGAAAACTGAGACTTAGAACAGCATTTATTTCTACTTGGTGATTGACTTGTTGCTACTAACATTTTCAGGAAAGCATTTAACTTCTTCATGCCTCAGTTTACCCATTCTTAGAAAATACTCAATTGAACTTGATCATCCTGTTGTCTTCAAGGGAAAACAATAGCTATGAACTCCTCTAAAACTTGTTTCAATACACAAGTATTTATAGAAAAATTTCACACAAAACAAAATTAAATTCCACTGACAATATGACATAACTTACATTTTTTATTCCTAAGTGAATAACTGAAAGTTTCTAAATACTTGTATAATTTCTACTGTATTTTCATGGGAATTGCAGCAGAATTCAGCTCTTTGCTCTTCTCAGGAAACCTTTAGTGGTGAGATTCTGTTTCTTGCAGAGTAAAGGTGATATTTCTTTCATGAAATAATCTGTGTGAAGTAATTAGATGAATATCACTAATGTTCCCATCTGTGTGAGGATTCCTTGATGTGTACATACCTTTTGCACCCACACCTATCTAAACTAAATAAATCATTGCAGTAATTTTACCTACAAATATAAGTGGGCAAATATGATTGTAAATTTCATATGGATTGTGCGCCCCACTTTTAATGAATGTTCATAAAATGTAATATAATCAGTAAAATTTATTTTAGGTAAGTTCCTATTCATGTTCAACCAAACAAATCTTCTTGAAACAAGACATAAGAAATTACCTAACTTGACATTAAAGACCACTGGTAAGCATTTGAGAATGATATGTAGCTTTTTCCCAAGTGTCAGAGATCTAATTCCCATGACATATGTTCTATAATAAGATATACGTCCTCACAGTTTGAAATAAATGCATTTTTCCAAGTGAATGGCATATTTTCTTTCACCCTTGAAAATTGCTTATATAAACATTCTGGTAACAGGCTATTGACATATGGCCTAATCTAATTCCTTGGCTTTTTTTTTTGTGGGTTTTTTTTTGTTTTTTTTTTTTTTTTGTTTGTTTGTTTGTTTTTGGTTTTGTTTGCTTTTATGGAAATAACCTAAAGTCATTAGTAGAAGTTTGAAGATGAATAAGAAGAACTGGTCTGCAGTATAATTTTTGTTATATAAAACTGTTTTGTATCTGTTTGGACATGACTAACACATCTGAAATTATGGTGATCTACTGTAGATTATAATTCAATTTAAGTCAATACTTAAAATTTTAAAATAAATTCTGTATGGCCAATTACATAGTATATAAATGCTTATTTCTTTAACCAATAAACATTTATCACTTATCCCAGCAGCACACTTAAATGGACCAAAGCATATTCCATCATCCAAATGATGTAGCTCAACAGTGATACACCTGTTCCACAGGCCAAATTTTTGGCAATCTCTAGGGAGGCACACTGAAGAGATGTGAACTAATTTAATACATGAGAAAATAAGACCTGTCTATGTCTGCTGAATTAGTAATCATTGTATGGGTGTCACTGACAAGACACTTCACCTCTGAAGTCCTTCACTGTTATGTTTCCCTCGAAACAGAAAGATGAACTGACTTGCCCAATGTCCCACTTCTGCAGCTTCCATTACAGCATATCAGTATCTAAGGCAGGATTATTCTTCAGAAAATATAGATGTGTCTGGAGCATAAATGTCTTTATTTCAACTTGTCATTTAGATTCCCCATATAGCCAGTAGAGAGGAATAAGCACTTCTCTTAATTCGTCTAATCCTAATGCAGCCACTAAATATAGGTCAGAGAATTGTGCTTTAAGTCATGCCTGTTTCTGAGCACTGCCTCTTAGCAAAATTTAGACAAGTAGTTCATATGTAGATGTCTACATCATAGACAGCTAAAGTTGAGTGGACACATCCCTAAAATCTTTGCTCTACCTATCCTCAAATAGTGATTACTGGATGCTAGTGTTAGTGTCTTAGTGCATTTTGCATGTATCTACAAAAGTTTCCTCAGGAGAGGGAGAGGTGGGCACGTGGTGTATTTGAGAGGCCTCTTGCCCATGCAGTATGAAAAATATAATAATTGGTATTCCTTGAAATTTTCTTTTTTGAGCAGCAAAAGAAAAGTTGTTTGAGACATATCATATGGTAATTTCAGGCAAAAAACCCCCAAATTAAATTGTCACAGAATTAAAGTTTTCTAAAATACTTGCAGTGAAATTATTTTAATTAACATTTCTTTAAATAAAAATCAGGATAGTGTTTTCCCTTCCAATGATCGTTCTTTTGCTCAGCCTCAATTCAAACATTGCAGCACTGTATTAATGCAAGACAATTTGAAAAATGGAACTGACTAGTTTCCATTTGACTGAAATGAGAACAAGATCTAGCCTTAGGCAACAGGATCATAACTAGCTGAAAACAAATGCCATTTTTAAATTTCATGAAGTGATTATTTGCTGTTAAAAAGTCGGTATTTCCCAACACATATAAGACAGTAATAGAATCTGAGCTCTCAAATGACCTTATGCTTGCAAAGGAAATAGCAGCAATATATCAGCCATTCTTGTGATCACTGGAAATAAGGCTCTATCAGATCTTGTTTGAATTAAAATAGTATAAATTAGTATAGCACTACTTCCAATTGGAGTGGTACCATAAACTTCAACAAGCCTGTACTGATTCCACTCAATAGATACATTATTTACTAATTGTACAGTGATGGATCTGACTCATCAAATTTTCAATTTGACTGATGTGTCTCTTTACAAGTATTCTTTTCCACATCACTCTAGAGTAACAGACCCGTGTAAAACTGTGAGGGAAGGGAAGGGAAGATCAGGGAAATTCAGGGAAGTTCAGGGAAATTCAGGGAAGGGAAAAGGGAAAATGCAGATTTTAGGTGCCATAGTAAACTTATCCAGTTAGTTAACTATATACTACAGTATTGAATGCATAGAAAGAAATAAAAATATATTAATATATGAATAAGACAGACTAAGATAAGATCATATCTAGAACATAAGCAAGAAAAAATGTTGAATTTGCTTTCGTATGTTAGGATAATGGTTTTGTGAAAGAAAAGGAACAAAAAAACCCCACCCACAAACAAACAAAGAAACCCAGAACATTTATTTCTGCATGTTTCTAGCTGTTACACTGTGACATGATAGAGTCTTGCTAAATTTCTGGGCTCATGCTGTGTATATCCACAGTGCAATGTTACCTGAAGGGAAGTATCCCTGGAATTGAGATATTTTTTCAAAGAAATCACAATTGCAGTAAGTGTGTGTTATGTATTTTATGCCGTAGTCTTGTCACACTGAAAGAGCTGGTTCTGGGGGAAAAAATGCTCGAGCATTTTACAGCGTACCTTTAAATACTGTAATTATTTACTTCAATTCCTCACATCTCTATGGATCTATGTGTGTGAACATTCATGCTTTGAAGGTTTCTGATTTTTGGGAACACTGTTATGGACTGTGATGCATCATTTTCTGCAAGAATATACCTTACAATTAAATGTTTCAATTACCTGAAAATTTACAGGACTAATAAAGTTAATATGATTAGGGGTTTAGTAAGTATTTTTTTCAGAATACCTGAATCAGCTTGATGGATAATCATGCCATCTAACTTTGAGGAATAATTTACTCTGACTTCACTTTTTGTTTTGTTATCTCTGAATAAAATAAAGTGCTTGTGTAACCCACTTTTTACTGTATGTTTCGGGTCTCCTCTGTCCAATCCAATTGTGGTGGCCTGAGAGAAAATGTTTAGCCTTCCATTGCAGCAATGATGAGATTGTATCTCAGAAGTGCTGGCCAAGAAAATTCCCTTTGATTTCAGTTCTTGAGGGGAATAGTGAAATATTATTTTTTTCTAATAATCCGTGCTTTAGAGAATGGAAGGTGAAGACAAAATATTTCTTCTATCAAAATGTCCAATTCCCACCCTTACAGTTAAAGTTTTGATTTTCTGGTCACAGAAATATTTAAATCAAGAATATGTGGGAAAATAAAAGTAAGACTCATATCTAGTTACCTGGATGAGACAGAATATATTTACAGAACTGATTGTGACTAGGAGAATGAATAGCATTCTTTCAATATTCTTAACACTGAGCTGCAAAAACAATAAAAAATAAAATTATATAATTTATTTTTATTGAATGGTTTCAATGTAATGAAGGTATATAAATACACTTTACACTTAGATATACACCTATACTCTTTACAAGGAAATGATTTTATGGTTTTCACCAATTTCTCTGATTTTACTTTTCTAATAAGAAGGGAAAAGTAGTACGCAAGGAAGAAAGAGCTGAAATTTCACATAATAGATCTTTGACTGTTCTCACCTTCTGCCAGTCTCACAGACAGGAACAAGCATTTTCAAAGTATTTAGACCCACAAATACACATTGCACTCCAGCTATGCTTCTGAGTTGTTCATACATGTACTATTTTTACATCAATGCCCACTTTTTGCATAGATTAGAGACTTTGAGATGATCAGATCTAAGAGTCCCCTTTAACACTTCAAGTTTAAAGTAAAGAGTCTAGACTTCTCTGTAGCTGGTAAAAAAAAAAAAAAGACGAAAATCCTCTTATGTCTTCTATTGCATCAATCACTGCTCTTCTTTACTAGCTATTCCCTTCAGAATACTTTGAAATGAGATCTGTCTTTGGATTGTCCTATCTGCCACAGTTCAAACACCTTTCTAAAGAGTGGCAATAAAAAGCTCTAAGTGCAAACCTGGCAGAACAAGGAGTCATTAGGCCTCTTAGATACCGTGAAAGTGGTGATTGCATAAGGAACTATATAGATAGATGAAAGCTGTGGAAAAACATAGCATGTTAGCAGAACTGTACGAATTTATTCCCTGCATGCAAATAACTTTAAATTTAGAAGTCTTGTGTATGCAAAGAATTCAAAGTGGTGTTGCAGTCGTAGACAATCAAAATTTGTCAGTGGACAAGAAATTGCATTTTTGCATATGTAAATCTGCCTTACATCTGCATATGTATTGCACATGTAGTCACTTAGAATGCATATAGAACTGTTGATTCCTGTCTATTCAGAAAGAATCGCCCATGCATTTAGGTAATAAAACTTCATCCCATGATTACTCTAAATTTTTGATAGTAGATGACATACTGTCATGGTTTGGAATTAGTAGATAACTATTTATGGCATTTTGTTTGTGAGGTGTATGACTACTGAAGGCTTTTCAAACTTTCTATGGTTTTTAATTGGGCTTCACCTGAAGAATTTCTAGAAAATCAGACAAGTCCTGCTATTCTTAGACAGTGGAAGCAATTGCTTTTCCCCTAAGATATTGACAACATCAAACTATCATCTCATGTTCAGCACCAATTTAGCAGAGATCTGCAAAGTGGGTAGGTGCTTGTACCTCAGCTTCTGGGGACTTCCACTGGAGGGAGGGGAGTTTCCATGCCTCAACATGCTGCTGCCCCCTCTTGGCAATTTTTATGTTTTGGGACACTTTATCTGTTCACGAGGATGTTGAATGGATGGACTGCTCATTTGGGATAATTTTGGAAGCCTTTCTCCTACATTGCCTTCTTGCTTTGGTCAAATTACTTAGCTTTATTTCATTGAACAGCTCAACATCCATAATATAGAAATATGTTTTCAAGGCAGTAATTCAAAAGCTTACAAGGTACTATTGGGAAAATTTGGCTTCAAAATCTTATTTGTGATATATGATCATAATTTTTTTTTCTCAGAAACATACATGTATATATGCCCCCTACAGATTACCTTCGGTTGATACCCAGTTGATACAGATTACCTTCATCCCAAATTTATACCTGTATAATCTCAAATCCCACACTCATTGTCCTGTCCCCAGTCTTCTCTTGGGTTTAGAAATCTTCTCAGATGAAACTAGCACAGCAAAGACCGTGGAATCCGTAAACACAGTATTAAATTTCTTACTCATTATACACCAAAGTGGGTTGTCCTTAAACCTTCCTTTTATGTTTATATGTCAGCTGCTGTTGAGGCCTTTTATTACTCAAAATCCATCAACTTGAAGGTCATGCTTTTATAGACCGTTGATGTCACTGCCTTTTGCATTTAGTGTAATGTGTGCTTGAAGATATAGCGAAGGCAAAAGGGCTTTTGGTTTCCTTGGGGAGTCCCATGCTATTATGTCCATGACTAGATTCACATGACATTTCCTTATAAAGTAAGAACTTTATCTGTGATGTATAGAAGTGGGATGAATTGAGTTCTGGCATAACACGCCTCATATTTTTAGACATTTTCATTTGTTCTGAAAAATAAAAGCTATTTAATATCAAGAGAAGCTAACACGTGGGTGGACCTCAGAGAAAAATATTTGCTTTGTATTCTAAATTAATTCCCAACTTGTAGACATACTTATTTTTTTTAGACAAATACTATGATGTGCTCTGCATTTTGATGCACATAAACTAGTGTATATTACCTCTGTTCTTATGTGTTTCTTCAGTATTTAACTTGGAAAAAAAAAGCATAATTCCACAGTAAAAAGATTTTTAAAATATTCAAAGTCCAAGTACATATTATTCTCTGTTTGTTGCTGATCATAGCTGTCAAGACAACAAGAGAAATCAGTACTTTCTACAAGACATTAATTCCTCCTTTTTGATGTAAAACTATGCAAAATTGAATACTGAAACAGAAACATTTAAAATTGAAATAACTTTATCCCATGCTAGGATGTATCTGGATGGAAATGTGGATTTGAGGACAATATTCTAGGTATATAAAACTATATGTAAAGGGGTGTGTGGTAAGACAAATGAGAAAAGAAAAAAAAAAGCATTGCAATTGAGACTCAGCGGAGACACCTGATCTCTTTGGATTATATGAATTTCTTAAAATTTATATAACTACCAAGCAGAGACAAACAATATCAATTTTGGGATAAAAAACGTCTCTCCTCTTGCAAAAATTTCAGAGCTTGCATGATTGAAAGCCAAGAAAAAAATCAGCATTTTTCAGATCCTCCTATGTTTAACCTCTGCTTCAGACTGACCATTTTGTTTACTGTTAAATATAAGCACAACTCTTGGATTAAACAATTTCTTCCAGGTCTGCAATTTAATTCATGGTTGGTAGCAAGAACCATACCTCCTGTATTTGGGAATTACTTCTGTACATATTTGTCCCTTGGGGCAAAACTAAACTTTGGTGACTGGAAGCAAAGTACCACATAACAGAGACTGATGGGATGCCTAACCCATATCAGCCTCAGGCAGATAGGAATCTCTTGAAGTTAAAGCAAAGGAAATGCAGAGCTTTGCACCTGGGGAAGAATTATCCATTGCACTAGCACATGCTGGGGATTAACCAGCTGATGAAAACTCTGCAGAGAAAGATCTAGAAATCCTGGGGTACCCCAATTGACAAGGAACTATATAGATGTTTGATGATGTTGCAATAAAGAGCACCAACAGAAAATCCTGGGTTGTATTAGGAAAGTCATTTCCCCTAGGTCAGAAGAAATGATCCTGCCCTTCTACTCAGCCCTGGTGAGACACAACTGAATTGCTGGATCCAGTGCTGGGGTCTCCAGTATGAGAGAGAGCTGGATATCTAGGAATGAGTCTAGCAAAGGGTCACAAAGCTGATTAAGAGACTGCAGCATCTGTCATGTGAGGAGAAGCTGAGAGGACTGGAATTGTTCAGCCTGGGGATAAGAATGCTCAAGGAGATTTCATCAATGTCTGTAAATATCTGATGGGAGGACCTGAATAAGCAGCAGCCAAACACTTTTCAGTAGTGCCCATGACAAGACAAGAAGCAATCAGCACAGATTAAAACACATAAGATTCCACCTGGACACAAGATTTTTTTTTTTTTTTTTTTTTTTTTTCTGTGACAATGGTCATACATTGAAATAGTTTGCCCAGAGATACTGAGTCTCCATCTCTGGCGATATTCAGAAACCAAGTGGACACAGCCCTTGGCAACCTGGTCTAGGGGAAAACATGATCAGAGGGCTTGGATTAAGTTATCTCAACATATCCCTTCCAAACTCAATGATTCCTTTGCAATATGTGGACTTTATTTTACATTAACTATTTATGAGTATTTTTTTTTAATAAATAAAAAAAAAATCTTTAGCTTCCATAAGCAGGAAATTCTTTCTTATTCTTATTAGGCAGATATCTGCTCCTGCATTGAATTAATATGGTCGCTGTTGTGTTTTCTAGGACAGTTAAAAAATTATTGTCAAGAGGGATGTTTTGCTCTCTACCCACAAAAGAACAATGTAGCTATCCTTTCAAAAATTTCATGAACTGGAAAAAAAAAAAGACAGTACTAGAAATCTTTAAATTGAAATTGTTAAAGAATTACCATCTTCCTGCATGATCTGCTCAAACTGTTATTTGCTTCCCTGAGCTGTTGGATCTGCAATGTATTTATGTCACTTTGACCTTGGTTAATGATTGCAGCATTTTTTTTTCTAGAAAACATGAAGTCATTATTCAATTCTCTAAGTAGTTTTGTTGCTGTTGTTGTTCTTTATTTTAAATTAACCTAATGAATAATAACTTCACATAAACCAAGGTTTGGATCATCAGCCTGAGAATCAGCAATGCTAGTGTTAAAAATTGGCTTTCACGCTCTACACTAAGGCACAGAAAGCTTTCTCTCATAAACTATCCTCAACCATAAAATATGGTGTTACATTTGCACTTCCATGAAAAATCCCTGTGGTCCTTCCTGAATCAATTGTACCCTCCCCTGAACATGCAGTTGCAGACAAAAATGCTGTTATAAGAGGATATACATCCCAAATGACAAATACATATAAATAGTACTCTATTTAGCCATTTTATTGAGTGACTAATGAAGATTTAGTTGTGTAGATAAAAATAATAATCTCTGATATTTTGCATGGGAAAACACTTAAGATTATTAGTGTTACAATATTTCACAATTATTTTGTAAATTTTGAATAAAATTTAAATTCCTGTGAACAATATTGAATGATAATTTTAGCAACAATGGCAGGTTTTGTTGAATATTGCCTGTGACACATAAAAGCTTTTGTTAGTCAGTAGAGAAGTTGATAGCAAGATTTTAACTTAATCAAATTAACGTCATGTAGGAAAAAATATCTTTGGGCAAACTAAGTGGAATAATACCAACTCAAATTTTAAGTGTATACACGTGACCAAAATATATTACCACATTGTTTCAAATTACCTTCCTTTGTGGTTCTGCATGATTTTTTTCTATAATGTCAGTCACTGCAATTTTTGAAGCTACTGAAATAAAAGTTACAAAATGCTATTAAAATAACCTATATGTGAGGAAAATGTTCTTCATTCCCTCATTATTTTAAGAAGCACTGATAAATTGTATGGTAAAAAATTCTTTTTAGTTCTTATTTATGTATTTTTTTTTTTTCATTTTTGTCATAATGTGGTGTCACAGATAAAATGGTAAAGACATAGAAGGTTCTGGCAAACACTGCATAAATCTCTAAAATAATTGCCACAACTAATCAGTGTTGCCAAGACTTTCATCCCCGTTGCAGAGGTGTCTACTTAATTTATTGTAGGTCATTTGTAAACCATGGTGATCTATGAAGACAAAGCTAGGCCTAAAAGCAGTTATTTCCATGGAAAGTGAATTTTTCCCCTGTTCCATTAATGTCAGAAGTCATTTCTTGTAACCATTTCCCCACCCTGAAAAGAGAGATACATTCTCCTCTCATGACAGGAGACAATGAGTACTCCATGTTGAAGATATTACTTCCAAATTCTAAGCCTCAGTTCTTGACCCAAACAAATGATTCAAATCAATAGAGACTACAGCCATCCAGTCACCTAGAGGGCTTCAGTAATTTTCAGCACGAACTGGAAATCCTAAACATCAATACTGAAGTCAAATTCTCCAAAGACATTCAAGACTGGATCTTATTCAGAGATTGGAGAAAACTGATCAGAGCACCCAAAAACAATTAAGCAGATCTCATCAGCTTTATCTTTTTTGAACTTTGGATTATTTCCCAGATGGAAGTTGAAATGAAATTAAATCCATCCATTATATTATTAATAATTACAAAAAATCATGAAAATTATGTAATTAGAACCACAAAATGTGAATATGTTAGTACACAAACTAGTACTGTTTGACTGAAAACCACAAAGGATGAATATGTCCCTATTCTGAAAGTACAGTTCCCTCTTGTTGCAGCAGGAGATGAAGGTTAGAACAAGAAAGCATCAAATTACGCCTTGCTCCAAACTCAGTTATCTCCTTATAAGTTTGCCAGGCTATTAGAAAAAAAAGGGGAAAAAAAAAAAAAAAAGGAGATAAGCAAAAAAACAGAATGAGGACAAATATTGCTATTTTATAGCATGAAATCTTTTTTTCTCTTATTTTACCCCAGTGTACAAACAGGATGCTTCAGAAAAATGAGTATATCCAGCGATTAATCACAAGAATACATTTCAGGAAGCCATTCTCCTATCAAAAATATTTAAGCTTTAAGAAAGTCCTGCTGATGCTGTGTACAAGACAGTTTTTACACAAAGAATAATTTCTTTAAAAAAAAAACCAAAACAGAAAATGCTGAAATATTGAATCCACTCAATGCCCCAGACAGAGACCTTTTGAGATGTGTATCTATTTTCAGAAAATGATAGAAAGAGATGGAATTCAGCAGATGTTTAAATCCTGAAAAGACATCGCAAATGGTACTTTTTCTTCAGCAATGCTCCAATGGTATATATCAATTTGACAGTGAAAGGCCACTCTAATTCCCTCTGTAATAACCTAGGGAATGACACTTGCTCAGAATGTCAAGTTCTGGAAACTTGCTGTTAATTACAATGCTTGCCATGATATTTTCAATTTTATCAGCATTGGTAGGAGTTTTTGTCTGTTTCTCTGTCATACAGTAAGCACTGAAAACTGACCCTCTGGTTTATGCCCTGCCCCAGCACACACAACTCACACCTTTAAAGTGACCTTTATGTTCACTAGCAGGTGTAAGATTATATAAATTATGACTCCCAGTGTATTATCAATCAAAAAGCTACTTGTCAAGCTGCTTTTTTGCTAACAACAAAAAAATCAAATCTATCCTCAGAGGCTATAATCCTGTATAGGCGAATAAAATACCATGGGGTCTGTTCTCCTCTCAGTGCACATACGTAAATCTCATTCCTACAAACATTAATGGGGAGTTACATGCGTGCATCAGGAGAAGAATAAATCTGCAGCAGAGCACGCAGGAAACCATTCAGTGTGAAATGTTTTAAGGAGACAGATAGGGGAAAACACTGCATGGAAAGAGCTTATAATGCATTCATTCAGTTTTACTTACAACTCTTGATGAACTTTTTCAGACTGAATGCTGTACATTTGTGTCATGTGGATTTAGAATGCTTGGTAAATTATATTAGCAAGTACATATTAACTGTAGCATGATTCAGGTGGGATTGCTGTCTCTTAAGTTCTGCATTGCTGATTGATATTTATACACTCCAAAATCTTTTAAAGAATTCATGTCAAATGTTTTCAGGCTTCAGTTTCAACATGTTCTACAGTATTTTAAAACTATTAAGGTCTTACAGTCTTTCCAAAATGGTTCTAAGTCTTGATTTAAGTGAAACCAAGGAAATATATACATCTGCTTCCTCAAATGCATATTATTCCAAACAGGGCAATCAGCTCAGAACAGAATGATTAGATGCTGCACTTTGTAACCTCAGGCACATACATTGTCTGCCTCTCCAAGTTAAATGTGGTGTACACGGGCTTTGTACAGTCATATCTTATTAGGAATATTATGGGAAGGAGACTTTGTCTGGACTATTGTAAAATGTTAATCAGTCCTGATGGGGGAGAAAAAGTAGCTGTACATAAATGTATCAACACAACTTCCTTATGCACACCCAGGTTGAAAATCTGGCTTTCTTAATCACAGTGGCTGAGTGGCCATTGAGTCATCTAACTATCCTTGTTCTTAACAAAGAACTTAATAGACACAGGACTTTAATAATATATGTGTCCATAAATGTGTGTATTCATACATGTATATGTATATATATATAAAGTTGTGAAAATCATGTCAGAAGTTGCAAAGGTGAATGGCAAAATGAGAGCCAGAAATCCATAATTGCAAATAAAGCAGGAAATTGTCCTAAGAGGGCCAATATTTTCAGAAGTTCAGCTTCTTTTCTTCTCCAACCAATTAAATTCAGTTGTATTTAGGAGATAATGAATTGTAAAGTAACTGAAGAAATAATTCAGCTTGAAACTTTTTAAAAACTAATTTAAATAAATTAATATATTTTCACATTATTGTGATTTTAGTTTGATTGGGTTTTGTTGGATTTTTTTCATCCAAAAGATTGTAATTCTCTGTGAAGCAGATGAGTAGAAATTTCAGTTTGAAGGCGTCATTTTCACATGATGACAGATGTATCAACCTATAATTTAAACCCTACTTACTCTGCATTAGAAATAGACATCTAAAATATTTACTAAACCGGTTAGGGCAGTGAGATAATGGAAGGGGTATGGTAACACTCAAATAAATAAACTGCAGCAGCATCTGCTATAGACCCTGAAGGCTTGATGAGAGCAAGTATGAAATATTCCTGGACCAACTATGATAGAGCTCGAAATCTCCAGGCGCTGTACTCAAGGGAAACTTCTGCCGTGCAGCCATCTGGTGGGTGACAAGTACATCCAGCCATGAATCACCAAAGACACTCCTGAGTTAGATTTGTAGAGGACAGCGTCATGATTCAGGCAGAAGGGTTATCCAGAAATCAGAGCCTTTGTCATTAAGGAAGTGTTGATAGAAAAAGAGTATGAACACAGTATTTGTTCAGATACTTGGATGTAAATGAAGTGGCCAATGAAGTGACTTGTGAAAAAACAGTAATATAAGTGGCAAATAATGGAGAATTAAGAACAGTGGAGAACTAAAGAACAGTCAAAATCCATGGCCTGCTCAAGTCCACTTGTATTTTGCTGATGATTTGAGTAAAATCAAGTTTTTATTGATACTGGGATAATGGCAATAAGAAGTAGTTGAATATATCTGTAAAGGAGAAACTGACATATAAGAAGTACTAAGATTAAATTACAAGAAAGTATTCTAATAACAAGGGAAAATGAAAGAAACTATAAAAAGCCAGAGTAGCTTTACAATAAAATTCTTAAAGGTTAAAAGGATCCAGACAGCAATAAATGTAATAAAAAAAATCAGAGTGTAAGATTTTTTTGCAACTCTCTACAATATCTATGATTTAGAGACACCCTCCCCCCTCCAGAGACCTTTCTGTAGTCTGATTTTGATATCTTTATTTCTTATCCAGAAGGACATAAATAAAAAAACCTAGGTAATAAAATATACAAGGATTTCAGAATTTATAAATTAGGCTTTATAAATAATTTTTTAATAAACAGGAGATTATTCCACAAATGTAAAAATATTCCATATTTCGCAGCTGTAGAACAAAAGGCTCAGGAACTGAAGTGGATTTCCTGAAAGTCCTAATGCTTCTGACACCTGCAGCTGAGCATCCCAGTCAGCCTTAGATGCTTGACAAATGATTACGTGGTACTTCTCATATAGCAAAGTTCTGCCTATGTCCATGTCTGGTCAAGCAGTTGTAGATCTTTGAAGTCATGAAGGAGTTCACAGGCTGAGTTAAAGCTGATACCCAAACTCCTCTCATTCATGCTTTAGGTACTTCAGCCTTTTACTGAAATATAGCCCCAGGAGCCCACAGCAACTTCTTGTTCGGCATACCAGTGGAATAGATGGCTTAAAACACATTCTCTTTTCCTTGTGTAAATGGTTTTTCTTTCAGAAATAAGTTCTTATAAGTTCTTGCAATTATTTACTTATGAACTATTTTGTAGCACCAGAACTAAATAGCTGTGAGTATAAGGTGCAGATGTGGATGCAGAGCAGTGTAATTCCCTTTTAAGTAAAGACTAGAAATTCCAAAGTATTCCACATCCAAAACCCATAAATTTTTGTCTGTGGTGAGATTTTTTTAAAAGCAATTATCTTATGTAGGGGGCATTTTAAAACCTCATTGTCCATCTCCTTCTCTAATGCCATTGAGCTATAGGAAAGTTAGTTCCAAACAGGATGAGAAAACTTTTTTTTTAATTAAAATATTTTATTTGAAAACTTTCCCTTCTGTTGCCTAATTCAGGGAATACTTCCACAAAAGATTTCTATTCAGTTGAATAATTTCATTTTCTTGGGATTATGCACATGAATAATGTTCCCCCTGCGTGAAGATACTTAATCTACTTATATAGCATATAATTTATGTTTTAGATTTAATATCCCAGGCTCACCAAATTACTCCATGAAGGTAAACCCTGATAATCCCAGATACTGTATTTTTTTTAAATTGAGTGGAGGCCACTTAAAATAGAACTTCTAATTTAGATTTAATAACTCTGTAAAAGATAAATCTAGTTGCCATGTAATAAACAGTAATTAATTAGTTAATATCAATTAAATACTAAAAATATTAATTTACATTTAACATCTAACTACTGTAATTTGCTATAGCTATCTTATTAAATGCTAATTAAATTCCTAAACATTCTTACAAGTTTAATGCATTAATAATAGGAACGTAAGTACACATTTACTGTATCTGCAGTTCTCAGTTCATTACATGGCAACTAGATTTATCTCTTTTACACTAATTAAATATACTAAGCAAACCTCAGTAACTTTTCTTAACACATACCATAACTGTTTTATTAATTTCAAATTAAATGCCCATTTAAGATTTCTAATCTACAGCTGCCCTAAACAGTTTCCTGCTAACAGAGCAAAGGTTACACTGATGTTATAACTAAACCATGACACTTCTAGATGCTGGCTATATGAGAAGCAAGGCTTTCTTTTCTTCTCTGTTTTAATTTAAGTATAATGACTTTTTACTAATTCTCTTTTCCTCTTCCCAGAAAGGATTTGTCTTTCCTTTCTCACTCTGTCCCATGCCAGCATAATCTTATTTCCTGTCTGCAATCGGGTTTGTTGCAATTCTTCTACCTGTAGTAGCTGATAATCTGCCTTGGTTATTGTTTCAATAGTCTTGAAATAAAAGGAAAATTCTTTCCATATGCACAGCTATCATTGTACTATTTAAAATATCTCTGATGCTTATAAAATCATATTAATCTTCAGCAAAACCACTCAGCACTGCGGAAGGTTTAAGCAAATGGCCATATGACCTGTAAGCAAAGAAATCCTGGTCAGAATGTCAGTCAGGCTACTATGAACATGTCAGAGGAGCATCCATAATAGGGTTTCTTTGGGAAATAGAGAGAAATGCTACAATCACATGTATCAAATTATTTAGAATCATGGTTCTTTTCACATACTATGGAGGCTGTCATAAAGACAGGATGCTGCTGTGCAGCAAGAAAAGCACATTAGCTATTAACCTTCCCCCAGCCGATCAACTTTGTTTTGCAATCTTTCCTCAGAACCATTAGAATACCCTGAAGAAATAACTTTCCAATTAAAAAGGATCTCAGAGAACAAAGCCATTTTATCTCTGACTCCTGGTGTTCTTTATTCCAATAATTTAAATTGGAATTGATTTTTCAATTTAGCCGTTGACTTGCTATGGACACACAGCTGAAAAGGCCGAATGGAATTGCATGGCTGAAATATTTGTCTTTGTGATGCACTCCTCATAAATTCACAGGAGTCTGCTTTTTTTTTTTTTTTTTTTTTTTTTTTTTTTNTTCTTCTTTTTTTTTTTTTTTTTTAATGCATTTTCTTTTTGCTGCTACTGCTTTAGACAACAGCTTTTTAGCTCAGCATGAGCAAACTGAGAAAACACGTCCAGTATGACCTCGAGGGCCTCATACTCAGTTCTTCATAGATCTATTTAATTGTTACATCCCTAGAAAAATGAATAGATCCAGTGAAGTCAAAGTGATAGCTGTTTTTCAGAGCTGAAAATGTGTCCTACAGTTTTCATGTGTATTTCTGATTTTGTTTCTTTAAAATAATAACTTTAAAAAGTGAAAAAAAAGAATAATTTTTAAAAGTAAATATCTATAGTCATTAAATTTCACTGTGTTCAGTACAAATATGAAATTGCATGATCAGCTGAAGTATATTTTCTCATTGTTCTAGAGGCAGACTCAACACAGTAAATGATTTACCTGTGGAACATTTTTGAATTAAGCACTCAAGTTATTAAGGAGCCTTTTAGAAGATTAAGGTCCAGTTGTGCCCGTAGTTAAGCTCAGTGCTAGTGTAAACCAGCACTTGACATAACTAGGGAGAGAGTTGTATCAGTTTGACTGAGGACAGAGAGGGGTTCTAACACTCAGAATTTTGTAATATCAGGATCTTAGCTTCCTTAGTGTTTTGTGAGTAGCTTTTTTCTGGACAAACACAGCTGAACATCTGATCCTGAAAGTAGAAAGCAGAGATGGAGAAGGAAAAGTAAGAGAGAGCAAACTCCTGGTCCAATTAAGTGGTTGTATTCATCTATTATGAAGAGGGAGTGTTGTGCTCATAAAGAAGACTAAAACATGATTGTTATAATTTTTTATTTGTGATCTTTAATTCTTGGCTTTTTTTTTTCCTTCCCCTGCAAAAAAAGAATCAAACTTACTGATATTTGAAAGCAGCTAGTCAAAATGTTATTCTTGGACACTTCTCTGCTGCCATAATTTTACAGTTTTAAATGGGACATTAACTAGAGAAAATTTATTGCCAGTAAACTATGCAGAAGAAAACACAGTAAAAGAGGAAAAGAATCATATTCCCCTTTTCATAAATACAATCAGAGAAAAATATCAGAAAAATCGATGTAAATGTTGCTGAAATTTTTGAGTCAATCTGTCTAAACCTCTGTGTGGTCAGTTAAATACTGCAAAAAATCAACTTTTGTTAATTTTAGAAAAATTTGTTTTAATAGTATTTATTCCTTTGTCTGTAGTACATTTACAGTGCTTAGTGAAAAAAGAACATGATCACAGCAGCACAGATTATTATGAGTGGGGAGGGACACACAAGGATCATTGAGTCCAGGTCATGGCCCTGCACAGGACATCCCCGAAATGACTAAGAGTATTTACAAACTCATCTTGAGGCTGATTCTGTGACCACTTACCATCCTCTGGAACTTTTTTATTCCAGTTAGGTTTCTTTTGGGTGTACTTTTAGATATATCTGCTCTTAGAAGATTAGCTGTGCATACATGAGAATGTGTGTGTTGATAACATCTAGATCAAAGACTGGCCCTGACTTATTTTTTCCCTTTTTCTTTCTCAGCTTATCTATAATCTGTAAGTCTGTTACAGGATGTCTCCACTTAATGTTGAAAATTCTTAAGCAAAGTGGGATGGCTACTGGAACATGAATAAGATTTTGAAGGAAACTATGTAGAAACTGAAAGGACTGTGTTACCTGTTGAATATTAAAATATCACTAATACTCTTTGACAAATGTATGAAGTAGTGAAGATGAGAGAAGGAGGAAAAATACATAAGAAAATGGGCAATTATGTATCCAAAGTCTGTAATTACTAAACTATCAACAAATAAGAAATAAAACTGAGCTGAGATTTTAGTAACATTTTGATTGTCAGAGCTGAATAACATCTTGGTTCTTTTCCAACATGAAAAATGCATACATGTTTTAAATACTTTTAATATAGGTTTTGATAAGTTTATAAATTGAACTGTGCAACAGATCTCTTGCAATAATATTATCTTGGAGTTAGAAGTTCATTCTGGTTATGTATCATCTCTTTCTGCTTTTTAAATATATATTTTATATATATATATATATGAAGTTATGAAGTATGGGAATATTTGACTTTTTCCAGGTTCCTTGATCCAGTTGTATTCCAAACACATTTGCATTATACCCAGGTAAGTGCTAGATTTTCCCCATCCTTGTCTAGTTTTTCTTTTCATGAAAAGCAATACCAGACTCACAAACAGAAGGACAGTCTTATTGGTCTAGTTGACAGACAAGATGACCTGGACTTCAAATGTTTTGCAGCTTTCATTAATCAGCAGAAGTGAGTGCAGGCTCAAGAGTCTTTCAAAAGAAGCTTGAATGTCAAAAATAGCATCCAATGCCCTCAATTACTGGAAAAAATAAAAATGGAAATGAATTTCCACTTACGTACATATGTACATCCATACAGAGACACACAGAAGCATATATGCTCTTACACCTTAAAATACTTCCTTTCCATGTGGTCTGCTGCAGGTCATCTGTATAATAAAATGGAAAAACAAATGAAAAGAAGCTATTTTGAATTTGTTCTACCAAAACCCACGACTAAAAGGATTGTCATCATCTAATTGGGCTATTTGAGAATATATTTAGCTGCTGAACAGTGGTCTTCCTAAAGTATATCCAAAATTAATTTCTAGCCTTATATACAGATGAAGGAACAGACCGTTTCAAGACAGTGAAATGTCTTTTTTTTCTTTTTTTTTTTTTTTAAATCTGTTTATTATGTAAAAGACTGAAGTTGAAGTCACTTCAGAAACACAGATGTACATTGTCATTCATCGTATGTTGCATTAAAAGCAGTCAGTGTAATGGCAAAATCAGTATTTCCCTGTACAAGACACTGCATTGGAATTATTTTATGTTTTATACTAGTTTGAGAACAGGTTTGATACTTTAATTTTAGGGTCCTTTAAAATCCTCTATTAATTCTGTTAATGTTATTCATTTATTACAAAGGAAGTGATTTAGAATGCTAATAAAAATCTTGAATGCATTTTTACTTCTTTGTCTTAGGATGCCTATGAGAGCATCTTTGGTCAGTTAGTTCAAGGAGTTTATTTTCTTCCTTCCTTGGTAAAGTAATACTCTGCAAATTTTATCTCTATTTAAAAATTTTGGGAAGATTCTGAGAACCTGTAACTGATATGTTTAGGCAGGACCATTTGTTTCTTATTCTCTTTTCTCCTCCTTATTTTTCCTTCATGATTGCTATTTTCTCTTTGAATTACCTGAAGACAAGAAACTAGATTTTAGTTGGAGATTATTTTTTATCTGCAGTTATGATATACTTTTAGAGACTTGAATCTATTTCACCATTATGACTGAAGTATTAATAGTTGCAAAAAATTCAGAATGGAGTTTAAAACAACAACAAAAAAAGAAAGGTCTAAGCACTTAACTATAACTGAGCAGGTTGAAAATATTTGTTATGGAAAATTATCCAAAAATATTCTCATCATATACAGGTAGAAGAGAATATTAATTATGTAAGTACATATATGAAGCTTAATGTTCCATACATCAGATTCCAGCCTGACACTTAATTTTAGACAAATGAATTTTCATTGACTGAGTATATGAACTAAACCTTTGACACTGTGTACAGTTTGGAAAATGATCTTTCCCAAATTACTGCTTTTGTGGATGTCAGACACTTGGCCATAATAATTTCCAAGTATGCCAATGGTAATGAGTAAATGATGAAACAGGTCCCACATTTATATAGTCTATTTTTTTCTCTAATATCAATAAAAGCCTCTAAACTAGAAATCATAGGGTTTATATTAACTTGTATAATCACATTTCTATAGGAAATGAAATAAAAATAAAAGCAGGAAAAAACCCCAACAAAACCTACCCTCAACAAATCCTACATAGGTATTGTGTTATCCCACACAAATATCTTGGATACACTTGCCTACTTCAAATATACCCTATCTATAGCTACTCTCTTGCAGTTTAAATGATTTACCATTATCTTATCATTACATACCTCTGTAAAAAGTCCTTTTCTGTCTTTCTTGTACACTATTCAGATTCTGGAACAGTTAAGTCACCCTAAATCCTCCCCTTCTTCTAAACAATCTAAATTCTCTTTACATTTCCTCATATCCTCACGTTCCTCTAATCATTTTGATGACCTCCTCTGGATTTGTTTTAGCAGGTCCCTGCCCTTCCTGTGCTGAGCCCCCAGAGCTGGATGCAGCTCTGCAGGTGGGGTCTCACCAGAGAGAGCAGAATCCCCTCCCTCCCCTGCTGCCCACGCTGCTCTGGATGCAGCCCAGGACACGTTTGGTTTCTGGGCTGGGAGTGCCCATGGCTGGGTTGTGTGCAACCCCTCATCCAGCAGCACCCTCAAGTCTGTTTTGGCAGCACTGCTCTCCCCAGCTCTTTGCCCAGCCTGGGCTGACACCAGGGGTTGTCCTCACCCAGGTGCAGCACCCTGCACTTGGTCTCATGAGACACCCATGGGCCCACTTGAATTTGTCCAGGTCCCTCTGGATGCCAGCCCTTCCTTCAGGTGTGTCAACCGCACCACTCAAGTTGGTGTCATCTGCTAATTTCCTGAGGCTGCCCTCAATCCCTTAGTCTGTGTCATTAATGAAGATGCCAAATAATACCTGTCCCAGTACAGACCCCACAGAGGGACACCACAAAGGGCAGTGACCCACTATTGAGTGTTCTTGAGGAGCTGGAATTTTGCTTTCCTAAAGCTCAGGGGTCTAACTTGACTTCTTACCTGACCCCTATCCTTCAGGACTGCAAGTTCCAACAATGCATAATCAGGAGACATACTGGACAAATCTGGCTGGAATTATATACTAGTGCTGAATACACTATGATCCTAACCCTGATCAAAATTTTAGTAGCAAATTATCTGAATGGAAAGTTTCGACTTCAATTTAGCCTGCCCTAATTTTTTCTGGAGCTTCATTGATTCAAATGGCACGCATCTTCTGTGTAATTTTCATGTGATATGTGAAATTTCACTGAATTTCCATTTCAAATGTATTTTTTTATTTTTGTTATACATACCAAGCTTTAGGGCCAGAGGAAGAAAACGTGTGCGTAACGTTCGTAGTGGTACGAACAAGCAGATGATGTTACAGTGTTTATTAGATTACTTAAGATTAAGGAAACACTTTCTTATTGTGAGAGTGACATTCAAAAGCTGCCTGGACATGGCCCAGGACAACAGGTTCTAAGTGGCCCTATTAAAGCAGGGGGCTTGAGCCAGATAACCTTCAGTGATCCTTCAGTTTCAGCTGTTTGGTGACCCTGTGTTTCTTTCTTTACACATAGCCCCACAATATGTGTAATGTTTTTTCTTATGTGCTCCAGAAAGCGCTATCTTTTGTATAATTCAGATTCTTACTAAGAAATTATAGTGAATAATGATATCTTTAATTGGGTTTAACAGAAACTTTCTGAATTCTTCATGTACACAATGAATTACTTATTATTTCTTGCCCTTCAAGTTTTTGTAGTTGCTACTCTATAGGCTAACACATTTATTCATCCATTTAAAATGCTTTCTCTAATGCTTAGATATGTTTATTTATAAATTGTTTCTGAATGTGAAAGTTAATCTAATCCTTGAATAATTTGCTATGGCAAATCACTTAGTAGTCCAGGTGATTTTTGTTTTCTAAAAGGATTCTTTTTTTTATTATTATATTTATGTGATGGAGTTCTTTTGCATTGCCTAATTGGATCACAGTAAGGGTGTTTTCCTAAAATTTTCACCATAGAATGTTTTTAGTGGATCAAAAAACTGTGTGTGGGGAGTGTGTGAGTATGTGGGCAGAAGGGCTTCAAAAGTGTATTATCTGAAATGAATTACTAATTGACTGAACTAAATATGGGAAGCTTTTCAGTGTTTTTCACTTATAATCAAAATGTACTTATTTGGGGACCACTTAATAATCAAAATTAATTGATTCATTACATTACCTTGAACCCCCGCCCCCCAAAAAAATTAAAACAAAGGGAAAATTAAAATAAAGAGAATTTCATGAACAAGTTTTAAAATTATAAGTGCATATGAATTTCAGAGATAATTTTTTCTTGAAGTTGCCAGGGTCTTTTGATTGTATCTAATCTGATGAAGGAGGACTAGGGAGAAAGCAGCTCGCATCAGATTGCCAGCTTAGCTATACTCCTTGTCGCTATTTCAGACGCGTCATCCAGACATGTTAAGATGGAAACAGTTTTCAGCAGCGTGTATGTGAGCCAGTCTGTACAAAATGGTCCTGTGCTCAGTGATCACCCTCTTTTAGTTAGCAATGTCGATGAATTTAGCTCATCTCTTTATGCAAAGAGAAGTAATACCATTTTATTTGCTATATAATATGTAGCCCAGGGGTTTCATTGGGGTTTTGTGCTTATCAAGCCTGAGTTCACTCTTTGGAGATGTAAAGAAAATGTGGCATCTACCACATCAATGCCACCACATAACACACAATAGAGATTATTCTGGCTGGATTGCCAGAGGTGTCACAAGTTTTTGGTGATGTTTATGTGCGCTAATGTCACTTATACCAAAGAACAGGAAATATGAGTCCTAACTGGCTTTATTTCTAGCTTCTAACAATTATCCATACCTGAAACAAATCTAGGTAATTTTTGATTTTGCAAACTACATATATTTTTTTTTCCTATTTTATTTATTAGCATATACAAAGACCTATTTCTGGACACCCCAATTGCTTCTTTTTTAGACTACCGACTGTTCCAAAGGCAAGGAATGTAGGAAGGTTGAGAGAAGGTGAAGACACTTTTCCTGAAATGAAAGCCTGATTGGATATGGGCTATCTCCAAGACGGAAAAACTAAAAACAATTGTTTATCAGGTTATCCAGTTTGGTAGATCAGAATGAATGAAAGCAGTAACAGATCTTCCCATTGGACTGAGAAAAAGTAAACAACATAATGGATTTCAAATAATTTTAGACACTATGATAGCAAGCCGAGTTTGTTTGTTTTTTTTCACACAGTGCATTCAAAGCACTGGGGTTATTGTTAGGAAAGAATTATTGTCTCATTTTATATGTCAATGAGAGATAATCTTTTACAGAACAGAAAGAAGTAATCTGTTGATAGCTACAAAACCATATTGTTAGACTGGGGTTGATATAATACTTTTTCAGCTGAGATAGACATAGCTAGAAGAAACTGAGTCTATTCAATTCAGTGCATTTTAAAAGACAGACTTGAGCACAAATATCTTTCTGATGTGGTTGTGTATTTGGTGGCATGAGGCATGATAATTCTATGTCATTCTGTTGTTCAACAAATTGCATTATGAAGTAGAAACTAGAACATTGCCCCATAATATTTGTGTGGAAGAGAAAAACTACTTTCATAGTTTGCAGAGGAAAATGATTAGTTTTCTGATGCTGGTAGAAAATGTAAGAAATACTGTACTTATGTCTGGCACATCTAAACTCATAACATCTATTTGCTTTGCTTTGTCAAAACATATGAAAAATCATTAAAGTGTTTTAATAAATGTCTGGTTTTCTTGCTCATTCATCTTATAAATATTAATTAGCCATGGATCAGGCAATTAAAGTTTAATCAATTTGCACTAATTAGCACCACATACTTGCATAAAAAGATAAAACCAGCTCCTGCATCTGGCTGTTATTTGCAGTTTTTGTCAAGTGCTGATGAGTTTCATCTTGAAGAGAAGATTAAGAAGAAAAGAGGAAAATAAGAAAGTAGTGTTAATTTTATTAAATCTTCAATCAAACCTTCTGTTCATAAGCTTTATGGGACAATACCAGGTAACATTTCACTTTACACGAAAGTAGACATGATTGGGCAAAAAATTTAACACTTTTCTATGACCACACCCTTCTTAATTATAACTTGTAAGAAAAAAAATAAGCAAAAAGCCCAGGTTCTATCTTACAACAAAATAATTTTGTAATCATATATCTAGAGCTCAAAGCCCTAAAATTTCATAAGGAAAGTAAAAACAAATTTTCATCTAAAAATATTTCAGTTCTCATATATGTGAATGGAAAAAAAGCCCACAAAATCTAATCTTAAATTAAGTTAGAATTTTGATGCTTTTGAAGATGAGTTTCAGTATTTCAATTATTCACTTTTCTAATGAAATGTTAAAACTTCAAAGGTCACCTTCCAGTATTTTGCTAGAGGTTGTACCATAGGACAGAAGATTTTAGCCTAGCTCAAATGACCCTGAAATTAGTTGATAGATACATTAGTGGAAATGTGTCAGGCACCTGTATTGAAAAGGGGATAAAAGAACTCTCTGCCCACCAGGAAATACAATTATTTGTTAATGTTTCTTGCAGTTATTAATGTTTGGTGTTTGTGTTACAATATTTATTGTCGAAGTTATCTATTCAGCAAAACTAAAAAAGTAACAAGCAAGGTAACAAAATTAAAACTTGCATACACACACACACACACACACACACACACACACACACACACACACACTCTCAATGTTTCTTTTCGTTCAAGATGTCTATTTTTTAGGTGTTTCACTTTCACTGGGAAACACTAGGGTAAATCTTATTCTAGAAAGTCCTAATCTACATTAGAGGATTATAAAAGTATTGGATCTGGTTAAGAAGCTTATGGCATCCTTTAATATTACATTGTCACGTATTTAAAAAATTGCACTCTGATTGTGCAGGCCAAACCATTTCCATGGTAGTCCTTGAACAGAGAAAAATTCAGACATTCCACACATCAGTTACTTAGTCCTAGTTTGAATACAAAGGAGAGCAATGTGCCCAAATGGATAGCTAGATAACAGCTATCTAAGTGCTGTTAAATAAAAATTGCAGACTGCAGATTTTGCTTGTCACAGGCTTGTCCAAGTCACTGTTCTGTGCTCCTGTTGGCCATGGCTTAACATCATTAAACTTGTGGTTGTCTACTAAGGAAACACTTGAGAAACAGCATTCCGAGTCTCTGGTTTTTCACATAGTTTAATGCCTTGTAGAAATAGCCAAGGTTTTTCTAACACAGCTCTCATTTTGGATTCTAGATTTGGCTGAATGAATTAGACTGCCAATCTACCAAACAGGTATTATTGACTACTTCTATATTACTGTTTTCAGTAATACTCTGTTTTAATAATGGGAGAAAAACAAAGCATTCCTTGCAGACTATTTATGTAACTGAAAATATTTATAAGGAACGAAACATGCATTTTATCACCAGTGGAAATTTACTTTAAAATCTGCAGGTAAGTGATTACAAGTGATTTTACAGTAAAAAATACCAAACAAAAAAACCAAAACTACACAACACTAACCAACCCATTGCATGAATCATAAAGAAGCTATGCACCATTTACATAGGGATTTTCATGTAGTTTATGCAAGAAAAGACTTGTGAATGGTTATTGATATTTTTCAAATGGAGAATGTATGAGCCATTAAACTCCTCATTCCATAGTGTACAAGCCATTGCTCTGCTAAACACTCTTTTACCAGATAGGCCATAAATGGAGCAGAGGCATTTGAAAATGTGTCATTTTTCAATGTTTGTTTAAAGATCTGACATATATGACACACAAAATCACCTGGTAGATGAAAGTTCAAATTGCTGATTGTTGTTACAGAATCTTCATAATAGGATATTGTGCAGAAGATCTATTGTTTTAGAGTATAGAAAGACTGATTTTGACATGGTCTCTAAGCACTTGCCCTAATAGGGGCACTGAAACAAACAAAAAAAATCATTAGTAGAACAAATTCCTTCAGATGAATAATTTTGGCTGAGTGGTTTCCCCTGTGATGTACCATATGTATATATACATTGAACAATGCCTTTCACTGAAACTAAAGAACTAAACTCAGTGGAATAGTCTACAGTAAACTTTAGTTGGCTTAGGAAAAAGATGAAAGCTATAGTGTATTTACAAATAATACATGGACCTGTGAGCAGTGTAAATATATTTACTAACATATATTTACTAAGATATTAGGGAGCTCAAGTGCTTCTTAAATCTCAGGGTCCAAGGAGTAACCTGCAGCTCCTAATTAAGTGTAATCAGATCTTATTTTACTGTCTTTACAAAGAAGGCATTCAAGGTTTTGTGACTAAATCTTTGAGAGTAAATGCAGAAGCATTAAGACAACCATATGAAACCACCCTCACCTTGTACTGTCATCATCCTTAGTGCTCTTGCAAGACAAGGGCTCCTTTATATTGTCTATTTTATAGTCTGGTTGAATAGGACATAAGTATAGGTCAGCATATTAAATTTCAATATATATTCCAAACTTGAGTTTCCCTACAAATGTGGCTTCATATAACATTTACAAGGAAACTCTCAAAAATTGTGCTCATAGTTGATATGTGGTCTTTTTTAAAGATTTTGAACAGTCTTTTTTCATGTTTTGCTTCCTAAACTGCTGCTGTTGAATTCCAAGACTCATATAAAAATTATACAAAAAAAAAAAAAAAAGAAATTAAAAATCACTTCAAGGTGGAGCATTCTTTAAATATCTATTGTTTTCACAACTTTTGCAACTCAAAGATTTGAATTATAAAATGAAATTCAATGCCATTGTTTCAGCTGCATTGAATAAATTAACACATTTCAAAGACTTTAGTAGTATTTTCTCTACCCTCATAGCACTGGCAGACACCATTATGAGTTCTGAGTTTCAGTTTACAACGAGGGAATAGAAATCTAAGAGAGGGAAACTGAATTAGACTGTTAAGAAATGAAACGGCAGGAATGGGGAACCCAGCATTTCAAGGCAATGTTAAGCATGAGGGCGTGGTCATGAGCTGACTTCATGTAGCTCTATGCATGATCCTCATGGTCAAAGCAAGGGAAGATTGAGTTACTAGCATTGAGAGCCTCTCAAGTGCTACTGCTGTGGTATTGGACAACAGGACTTGAAAATTGCTGCCATGCTTTGAAATGAAACCACAAATACGTTGGAAACATGTATAGTATGAATATATTTGTATTGTATGAATTCATTTCAGAAATATTGTATTGGGTCCTCTGTGCTGCAGACCACTTGTGTAAGTAAGACAGCACATACCTAGAGATCCATGAATCTTGTCTGTTGAGCACATTTATCTGTGGCTTGCATCAATTTGAATTTATGGCATGTTGTTCAATTTTTGGTTGAAGAGACTGTGAGGGAAACTAGAAGAACACTTGTGGAAGGTGTTTATGATTGACTAAGAGTTATGGAAGAAGGGTTCTTTCTTAAAGGAGAGGGTATTTTCAGAAGTGTTTTAGTGGATAAAGCTATTAAGCTGAAGTGTTGTTTAACTCATATCAGGGACATTAGTGAGAAATAGGGTGTCCTTTTAGGGTTTTGAAAATCAGAAGTGGAGAAAATAATGAAAAATACGTATGTTTTGCATGCATTATACAGTTTATGCATTTAATATCTGACAGTTTTAATCAAGTCCTTTTGGATCCCTATTGTCACAGTAATTTAAAATCTGTGCCAAATTTTCCCTTTCTTAGCTTTTTCACACAGGTACTGAAAAATACAAAATTATCATAACTTATTGTAGTAAGATCTCTCACCTCACCTACATCCAGGGACTTCTTTCTACATTTCAGTGTTTTCACTTTTTTGTTGGTTTGGGGTGCTTTTTTTAAAAAAAAAATTATTTTTGAGGGTTTGGAGGTGTTTCAGTGGTTTTTGTTTAGGGTTGTTTTTTTGTTTTGTGGGGGTTTTTCCTAATCTAATTTTTTTTTTTCTGAGGTGGCTGTTTCTCTAAACATTACTTCATTTTGTCTCAACTACATTTTTCTGAGGTAACAGGTCAGAAATTATTCTCTAAATGTCAGATTATGAATTACTTTGTGTCACTGGTGGTGTTACATGAGTAATTTCATTGACTTCCTTGTGAGTAAAAGCTACTCACTATTGTGAAGTTAGCAGCTGCTATCTGCTACTACAGGAGGAGTGCTAGGGATGATGTGAAGATAGGTACCCATCCAGTTTCTACCTTTGATCAAGATCAAAGTATGCTTTTTGAGATTGGTTCTGTGTTAGATTAGGCTGCCTTCTTTACTATTCCAATTTGCTATTCTGTTTTTCTTTTGAGTGTATAAAAATTTAGTTGCTTTTGTATTGACAGGCATTGCACTGAGAATATCAATTTGGAATTTTGTTGTCATTTTAAGTCTGTACGCATTCTTTGTAAAAGCACATAAAGATACAGTGATTTCCTACTTAATCCTGATATGTGCCTATAGAAAGTGAAATGAGCACTCAGACAGATGAGTTCACTCTTGGAAGCCTTACTTCACTATCAAGGAGACAAGTAAGAATTGTGCTGCCTACTTTGAGTTTATGCACAGTAGGCAGTAAATATCCTGAGTCTCATCTGTTTTGTAACAACAATGGGTGCTTGGAAAGGAAGGAAAAGAAAGTGGTTCACAGCATCTTTCTGCCACTTGCAGGAATGTGACTTCCAGAATCAATAACAACCTTTGTCTGAAGATATATTGTGAGGTGAAGTACTTTGTACTGTAGAAATTGAAGAGAGATATGGAAGATTCATTCAAACTGCATATAATAGCACAGATAATCATGCACAACTTCACTTCCATAGGTATTTGGTTTAATAATTGGATTTAATTGAACTTATTTAATAAGACATCTTCTAACTTCTCCAAACTCTAAGTGTAACAATGTTTGTGGTTTAAGTATAAATTTTGCTCAGAAATCATTGTTCAATGACTAATGAATACTTTGCTCCAAAGGACTTGCATTCTAAGGATGACAGATGGTTCAGTACTAAACAAAGAGGATGGTACAGAAAACAGCTAGAGGGTGCTCATTGTAGTTGGAATGTATTCATCCATTCTGGAATTGTGTGAGGGAAGTTTCTGTGAGGGAAAGATATGAAGGAAGTTGCTAAGAGTGACACTTGATTGAACAGATGGAGAAGAATAAAGTGTAGAGATAGAGTTTGGAGCCAAAGACATCATTATGACTGAATGAGAGTCATAGTCAACTTTAGTCTACATATCACAGGAGCTAAAATTGAGTTTTCTCAAGTATTTTATCTGAGCTTGCTTAAGTGTCATAACACTTTCATCTTTTGACTTTCATAGAGCTTTCCCCTCTCCTCCCAATTACTTTCTTCTGCCACTTACCCACTGGAAAAGTGTTCCTCTAGGCAGAGATGTGCTTTCATTGACAAAATCCAGAAATCCTCCAATGATGAGAGATTCAGTAAAAACATCTTAATAAAAAAATCAGAGTATGAACAGAAAAAACCCAGCAAGCTAGTTTAGTTTTATGGTAGAGTTACAATTTAAATTAGGTCACTCACTGCTCAACATTTACAGGTTGGAACACTAAGTTCACTTTTAGAGAGAACTCTAATCTTTCAAGTATCCATGGGGATTTCTTACACTTATTAAAGTGAGACCTGTCCTGTCTGTGTCTCATAACAGAAGGTATTGCAGCAATGGCTGTATTTGCATGTGACAAGAAAAGAGCCTGTCACTAGGAATACAGCTTTAGCAAACCTGAGCTACTGTTCAAGGAATGCTAACACTGATGCATCATGAAGCTCAAACATAGCATAACTTTAAACTTGGTCTGCTTAAACCTTGTTGGACTTTTAATTCCAGTAGCACAGGAAGAAGGATGCAGATGTGCCAAAGCTAAGAAAATACCTTTGTAGATAAATTAAGGTAAACAAACATGATTTAATATTCATAATAACATAATATATTTTTTGCCTTTAAATATGTATTACTACACAGCTTAGGTGAAATTAACATCTAATCTGGAATTTGCATGAGGCACTGCATGTAACACCAACAGATTGTCCAGAGAAGTTGTGGGATTTTTTTTCCAGATCTATCCACATGATGCAAAATACCATCTGAGAAAAACAGATGGTCATGCCTCTTCAATCTTGCATTTCTATATATGAGCTTATAAAAATAAGATCTGTAGACAAATTAGCTAGAAATGTTTCCTATTTTATCTTGACCAGTGGATAAAATAAAATCTCTAGAGTAAAATTCGTAGCAATAACCTAGGATTCCCTGTACCAAACTGCATGTGCTAACTAGCAGACAGCTCTTTCTCTTCTTTCCCCTCTCCCTCTCCCTCCTCCCTCCCATGATATCCTGAAATCTTTTCTGCATAGTGACACAGCTTCAACAAGAGGGGTGGAATACATTTCCTTCCCTCCCACCTGCCCTCTCTCCCAAATGATTAGAGCACTTTTCAACAAAGTGGGAGATGTGGGTGTCCCTCCCTACCTTATATACACTGAGAATACATTAAGTATGAAATTGCCTCCCAGGGGAAGTGATGGAAATGCCACTTGTTCATTTTTGAACTGAATCTGAAAGAAGCTTTGTAGGAAAAAAATCTGCTGTAGTGAGGGAGAGATTACATGACCTTCTTGAGAAAGATTTTATTTTCTATTTTCTAGTACCCTGATACTGGGGTTTACTCCCTTCCAGTCTGTCAAATTTTTCATAGCATTGTGTTTTAGGAGATTTATTCAAAATGTGTGTGAGAAAACAAACTGAAGATCTTCAAAGCAGACAGAATATAGCTTGGTTTCGTCGGCTGTTTGAACCTGAATTACTGTAATGACTGTAGTGGAATTATTTTCTTTTAAATGAGCAAATCTGACACGAACTTCAAAGGGGAAGTAAATACATGTAATAAAGCGTCCATTTTCCTTTTTCTTTCCTTAAATGATTTTTTTTATCCCCAGAAACACCAACAAATGTTCAAAGTTCTAGATATTTAAATAGGTACCAAGATGTCTGAAGCTATAATCCTTGCTCTGCCAGTTCATTGAAAAATTGCTGACCTTATAAAAGCCTGTGTTCCTTTTCACTTTGATAACAGCATTTGCTTCATCAGTCCACAATATGTATTACAGAAGTGAATCCATGCAGGATCAACTAATTGCTTGTACATGCATTTAAATATAAGTACCCTAGAATTCTTATCCCATAACCATACACACACAATTTTATTTTAAGAAAGAACTAAAAAGTTTTTGTTCTCTTAAATTATTTTTGTGTTATGGACCTTGTTCTAACAATTACATTTTACCAGTTAGTGCTTTATGAAGCATGATGGAATCTAACCAGCAACTAATATAAGAGCTCCAGTTTGCCCTCAGTACACAATCTTAAAGCCCATTAACATTTGTGAGAATTATATGTGCAACGTGCAGGGAGAATATAACCTTAAGCAAGTGAAAACTGAAGTTATTGTATATGCAGTCTAGATCCTTCACAGCAGTGTGTTATATCAATTGAAGTTTGTTAGACAGCAGGGAGACTAATAAAAAGAGGGATAGTATAAATAAGACAAAACAAAGAAATTACCAAAGCCCTTCTACATTTACTAGGACATAATCTACAGATGTTTCTCGGTAGAAAACAGATTTCCACACAGCAGTTGCATTTAATACAAATGTTTGCACAGAATCCAGTTGGACTAATATATAGAGCCATCTCTCAAGATTAGAAGCTTTATGAAAGAGTCACCAGCTGACTAGAAAGAAGATGGGTGTCTGAAGTTGTTGTCCAAATCTCCTAAAAAATAGATCACTCTAAACTGTCAGCTTCAGGTGTAATTGAAGCAGAAATTCCTTTTAGCTGTGCCATCCCTGACTATTTCTGTCTTTCTGTTCAGAAATTTGGAAAAGACAGTGAAATAAAAAAAAGTTACCAGCAGTTGTGAAGTTCCAAGCTCAATATCTGGATCGAAATTGTTAATGTGTATGATGTGTGTGTGTGAGTGTTAAGCTTCATATACGAAATCTTTGTTTTTCTAGCCATGGCTTCCAGCTTAAAATTACCTTGGGACTTGACAAAACTAATTTTAACTTTGATAATATAGGCAACTAGTTGAAACGTAGAGGTCATCAGGGAAAATATAAATGGTGAAACACAGGGCACCCATTTTGAATGACAGAATGTGAGTTAAAAGGAAAGAACAAACTAATTTTTCAGATTTACCCCCTTTTTTCCCCTAAAGATTTTGATCAAGTTAGGAGTTGGACTCAATGATTATTTTTAGTCCCTTCCAACTGTGGATATTCTATGACTCTATGAAATTCTGTTCAATGTTTCTTCTTCTTCTTTCTCTAAGTTTCTTCATCTGAAAACATAATTTTTCAGCAAGTCTGGGGCTTGTTTCTCTGTTTGTTTGTTTGGGTTTTTTGGTAACAAATAGTTTTGTATACTAAGCAGTTGGAATAATCAAAATTTGTGATGCTGCTTTTCTGTTAGATTCCCCTAAACAAAGGTTCTGGTAAAAGCTAATATCTTCTGTCTTGCAACTTCTAAAAAATGCTTAGAAATAAATGAAATTATGGATCTTTAAGCATGAGGATCACTGCTTTTATATTCTTATTGGTCAAACATCACAATGAGAGGCTTTCCAGATATAGGCACCATAAAAATTATCTTGCTGAAGTTTGTTCTATAAAAGGTACATATCTTGCCTAACCCTTGGTTGTCTTTGTCTCCATCTGCATTCCCAGGGGAGCCACCTCAAGAGAGTGCTGAATTTTGTGTGTAACTGTAATTTTAGATACTCATCTTGCAGGAGGGCAATTTACCTTTTGAAGGGGCCCTTCCGTTTATTTTTAACTTAAAGGGAACCCTTGTAGCTTGCTTAGAATTGACACCTAGCACTTTGAAGGATACAGTTAGAGAAGAAGAATCTACTGTCAGCATTCTGCACTAAATGCACTGAGAGTTTATCATGGTGTCAAGATGAGGAGAGTTAATCCACCTTGGAGCACTTCTGAAATCCTGCATTCCTCTTGCAACATTTTTAAAACATGCTTTAATAAATACAGCGGCCAGTATCAACATGCTGAGTTAGCAACATTCAGGGAACTGTTTTTATCTGATGACAGTTATGAAGTTTGAAAGAAGATGAGGTCATTGCTATGTATGTCATATCAAAACACTGACTACAGCTTTCTCTTTTGAAATACAAGTTCTCTTATAATAATCATAAAATTCCAGTTCTTATTATATTCTTTTTTTTCATTACTAAGAATATTTCAAAAATAGAGGAAAAGAATCTGCTTTTTGTTTTGTAAGAGCCAATCACCTGCAGCATGTCTACTCAAATTTTTGAAGTTTCTTAATTTTCTGTTTCTGCTACTGTTTCATCTTATATAATTTTACTCTGACTTCTGTGTGCTCTTCAGAGCTGTACTTTCTTAAAGGTTTGATAGAGGGCTTGAAGAGCTTGTGACTTGCCAGCTTTACTTTCCCTTATTACTCCCTGTTCAAAAAGACCTTGATAGAACTAATCATAGTTATTCAACTGCTGTGTTGTGTTCTGTGCAAAATACTTTGCCTGGCTTTTGAGGTTTTCTTCCTTCTCTAGCAATTAAACAGACATTACAGCACAGTTGTTTACAATTAACCTCTTGTTTACATATACATACCAGTTCAGAAAATATCCCCACTTTTTATTGATTTGTGCAACCCTTTTTTGACATTCTGTAAACCCCTTTTCTTTGATTTTCTTCTTTTTGGTGTTTTCTTCTTTCTTTTTAAAGAACAGAAGGCAATAACTATTACTTCCTTCAAAAATCCAGCTTGTAAAATAATTTCCCTTCCTTGAAATTCTTTTAAATTCCTTATTTTATGTGTTATTGCCAAGCATACCTTATAAGATCTGCCTTTAAGGTATCTTGAGGCCAGTATTTTAATGCTAATTGAACTGAAGGTAGTAGTATGTGATTGCCTTTTTGAATGTGAATATGTGTCAAATGTGTATCTGAGTGCCTGATAGGAAGAACATCCATAACAATGATCAACATCTGCTATTAATATATATTAATATAGCAGATACTGCTTTTTTTTTTTTTTTTTTTTTTTCCCACTTCAGAGATACCGTTTTCATACTGCTAAGTGACAATACATACACAGGATAAATTTTCTGAAGAGGAATGCTTGATACTGCTGTCCTGTGCCCTTATTGTACTTTGAATATCTATCTAATCAGCACTTACTCTGTAACTCAAGTATTTTAAGGGTGGTTGCTAAATTTATGCAGATGGCAAAACTTCTGTAATTTGTATACTGCCAACATGTATCATGGTGAATAATGTATATGATGCGCTAATCAACATGTTTTACATTTTAGGAAAGTCTGAAAGATTGACACAATTTAAAATATGTGAAAGGTCTCTGCATTAGATGTAAGTATCATAATATAGATAGTAAATATTGTGCAGTGGGAACCATAGAATCAGGCATGAACTACTGTTTTAAAAGCATCCACTTGTAGCTTGTCTTGGTTTAACCCCAGCTGGTAACTAAACCCCATATAATAAGCCTCTTATTCACACACCACCTTTCCTGGTAGGATGAGGGAGATAACTGGAAGAATAAAAGTGGGAAAACACATGGGTAGAGACAAAGACAGTTTAATAGAGGAAGTGAAAACTATGTATGTGAGAAAGCAACATAAGAATTAATTCATTACTTCCTATGAACAGGCAGGTGTCCAACACTCTCCAGAAAAGAAGGGCTCCATTATTTTGAATAGCCTCCCCTTTCTTTTTTATTTGCCCAGCTTTATATGCTGAGCATGATGCCATAAGGTCTGGAATATCCCTTTGGTCAGCTGGGTCCAGATGGATAATTTTATTAAACAGTAACAGATATCTCTCCTCATGCATGCAGAAAAGGTGATGTTTTTCACTGAGGTTGATTTGCAGTATCAATAACCTGAATTGCAAATTTTGCAAGATTCCTTAAAAATCAACTTGTGTCATATTCCATGCATTTTGTTCCTTTATTCAAGTGTAACAACAGTCTTTATAGGCACCCTGAATTATTTCTGTTCAACAAAGATTCAGTTCTTCCTTAAAAATAATAAAAGCTTTTCTATTATTTTTAATTTATTTTACTGTATCTACTTTTTTAGTTTCTACAGTAGTAGAAAACAATAAACAGTAAACAGTAGTTTACTAATACTTGTATTTAAACAGTAGTTTACAGCTAGTATCTGAAATGGGTGAGAAAAAAAAGAAAATCTAGGCAAGATAAACATACATTCCTGACCTCAGCTTATTCAGATTAGTATCCCACATACACAAAAACCTCACACAATAAAGAAACCTTAGTTTGACAGTGCAGTGTGGAGACTGGCAAATAACACCAATAAAAACTCATATCTAGAATAACAAGAGCCATTTAATTGTCTGTCCTAGGCTGCTCTAGGCCAGTGAAAGAAGGAACTACTATGTAGTTAGCTTCCTGTAAATAAATACTGAATTCTAATTCTAAGAACTGAATAAACAAGGAAAAGGACATGGTTTTGATGCATGTAGAAGAGATTCAACATTGTGAGCCTTTTGGTTAAAATGGACTAAATTACTTTTAAATCTTTGCTGGTTGTTTAGCCACACAGATACTTTTTCAAAGAATGAACAGTAAATATACATTGAGGTCTAACATTCTTGGATCTGATCCATAATTGTGAAGGTAAACTTGAAAATAATGGTAGTGGAAGAGATTGTGTAAGTAATTGTATTGGGTCCTGTTCTTTACAGAAATATGGCTTAGATAGGTGCAGGATATTTTGGATGAATGTGTGATTTCAATTCAATTCACTATGGCATCATGCTTCTTTCAAAAACTGGTAGGAAATTGTGTGAATTTTGGTTTTGGATAGTCAACCTAAACTACTTTAAGCAAGGCTGGATTAAGTTTTTTTTTCCCCTTAAAACTTAATAATGTTTGCTCCATTGTAATAGCTATTTAGCTTGCCACAATAAAACAGGTCTAAATGGCCTTTCTGAGTAAGAGAACAACAAAAACCTTGGATTTGGGACACAGCAGGAATTTTCTCCCAACTGTTACTGGGGCTACCTTTTCACCCATTTCCATTTCTACCTTTAAAAAGCAATGAAACTTGTTTACATTCTGGTCCTCTGAAGTCTAGAGTAGGAAGAAAATTCTTTGAAAGGAAGCACATGCCAGATCTTCCTAAATGGCTTAGAAAAAAGAAGGGTGCACCCCTTACAATGCATAGGGCACTACTCATTGTGTCATAACACTGGTGTTTGATTACTGCTAATATAGGTGAAATATCTTGGCAAAAGAATCTCTTGTTGCATTTAAGACAGTCTAAAAGTAGTGACATGATTTCCCCCTGCAGATCAGATGAAGGATTATGTGACACTGAGCTCCAGTTACACTGTCATTTGACTCATACAATGATATCTTTACAGCTACACCTAGGAAATCCAATCCTTAATGATTTAAAATCACAGATATATTCCTAAGACCAAAAGAAGCACTTGCTGAACAATAAAAATAAGGAAGTTTTGCACTCCAAGAACTTGGGGAAAAATTACAGGAGGCACTTTTTTTTACTTTACTGGATTTTGCTATCAGAGAACAGAGAATTAGAGGAAAGAATAAGGATCTAAAACACAGATTTTTTTATTAGAAGTAAAAAGTTTATGATTTGAAATGTGAACCATGACATATAAAAAATTTTGCCCAATGTTTGCATTGAGATGTTTGGGCTCATTTACATTTAAAAGTCATGTAAAGAAAGCACAGAAGAAAAAAGTTTCCAAAGACATTAGGGAAGCTTTTGTCACCTCTTTTAGATTATCCTGAAAGGTCCTAATAAAATTGAGAAAATATTGCAGATCTTTCCCCATACATGATGTGCAAAGTACATTCATTTGGAAGGGAACAAAATGTTTTATTACACAGTGGCCCTTGAATATCAAATTAATATACTAGGTTAGGGGTATATATTTCACACTGAGGACAATAAAGGGTTTAATATTTAAATTTATACATTTATAAAAAATCTAATGATGCCTAATCCTTGAACAACCTGATGAGTAACTTGATTATCATCAGTACAAACCATCTGAAGTTCATTGCCCTCAGCCAGATAACAAAAGCCAACAAATTTCTGTGAATTTGTCCTCAGACAATTAGCAGATAAATGCACTATCTACCTATGATCTCTCTTCAAAAAATGTTGTCTTTGGTTAACCTTTGATTTTTAAAATTTCAACTGGAGTTAAAAACATTGACAAGGAGTTCTGCTGAACAAAGTTGTTTTTAGAACATATATTATCACAATTACATTTCGTAAAAATAATCATACTCACTATGCAAAGAAACTTAAGAGATAAAATATTTTTCCTGAACATTCTTCAAGAAAAGAAAAAACAACCTGCTCTATACAGTTAAAATAATCTCTTTAATATTGGTACCAAAATAGCAAAATGCTGTAATTACATCATTATTTTGTCAGTCTCTGTCAATCCATTGTAAGAAAATATTCTCTCTCTTACCCTTTATCCAGGTCTTAACACCTTCATAATATTATAACTTCAATTGTTTTAGAGTACATGCTTTTCAACTCAGGGATATGGCTCCTATTTGTCTGTAAAGTGCCATTGTATTTATTAGGTTATATTAGTAAATCAATAAAAAGTAATAATATAGTATCTTTTGTAGTTCTCTACACCCGTAACAATGATATTACTTGGCAAAGCAGGCTATCTTGGTTATACATGTTTGCCATATCTGCTTCAGATACTGAACAGTTTTATTGTCCCTTATTAAATACAAATCACACTCAATGTTTACTCACCAAAAGAGCAAAAAGTTATCTTTCCTTCCCAGCAGTACCATCTGTCTAGTTTCTACTCATACTTTGGCCTGCATCTATATTAGTAAATTAAGCAGGGCAAGAGAACTTTTGCAGAATTCTGGAATACATCTGTCTGTACTACTATTTTGTAATACTCCTTTACTTGTTTTCTGGTTTTTTTACAAAAAGAAATAAAGTTTCAGAAAGGAACAATTCTCAAAAGATGATATGGATGTAATTTCTGGTACTGGAGAGTATGAATGTTTTGGTATGGATGCATTACTAACACTGAATGCCAAAGAATTATCCCATTAGTTTTTTCATAAGTATAGATGCAGCCTTAGATGCCAAGTAATTTCTGTAGGTTAAAATGCTAAGTAATTTCTGTAGATGAAAATATAAATTTTTATTTTAGAAGGCTGAAAAAGACTTGGAGCTGGTAAATGTTCAGTAATCTTACTCTGGGTTCCTTGCTTCATAGCCATGTGATGGAAATTTCTCACAACGACCCTCCTTTTTCTCCCCAGGAAAAAATATGAGAAGAAGGTAAATATATTAAATGTTGTGTATAACCTACTATTTATTTTCCACAAATGGATGCAGTAACAAACTCAATTTGTATTGAAACTTTGTGTTCTGTGTGATACCACAAAAATCTTCAGAAACAGCTTTGTGACCATGACTGTGTGCTCTAGAGTTTGTCTAAATACATATACCTTACTTCATCTTTAATACATTAGAAAAATTGAAGCACATATAGCTAGTATGTTATCAGGTAAGCTAAGATGCATTGTTAATTCCAAGATCAGAGTTCAACTGGTCATAGGTCCTCTAAGTCTGCAGCTTATACTGATGCAATAACCTGATCACGAATCTTTGAACGTGGATTCATTCTGTCTGAAAATTTAGAAAAGTCTGATGTTCAGGGGCTGGTTTCACACATTGTACTGGGGATATATGTCTGGTTTTTTTAAGATCAATAAACAAAGAATAAAATGTGAGAAGCATATATATATGAAAATAGGAACTGTCTGGAGAGGAATTGTTACCTTTTAATGACAAGTAATTTTCTGGTATAGACTTTTAATAGTTCTACTTACTCCAGGAACACTGTATGCAGCATTATATGTATATTGAGAAGATGTGAGTGGTTTAACCAAGCATCTTAATTTTTTTTCTTTGCATTAGTCTGAGACTCTGGATATTGAAATGCTTGTACAAGCTACACACTAGATAGAAACACGAATTTAAACAGAATAATATTAGCAAAGACATTTAAAATTATTCAACATGTAAGATAAATTTCAAGAAGACTTGTCTTTTAATATTGCAGCTTTGCATAACTGTACCTGGAGGTATTTTGCAACAAACGTGTATTAAGGTAAACAGAGAAATTCAGATATATAATATCTAGAGCTCTGTGATTCCCACTGCAGAAATCTCCATAATTATAGAGATTATAGAGATTGCACACTAATACTAATTCTCCTCTAAAACTGATGCAATTAAAAGATAGTAGTAGTTCTAAATTAAAACCTCAAATTTGCATTTGAAAGATAACAATTAGATTAGTCAATAAAACTTTGTGAAGTAAAAATGTAATCTTTCCTATTTTCCCATGGAAAAACAAAAGAAATAAAGAAGAGAAGAGATAGACTGCAAGAACAATGTAATTATTTACAGCAGAGCTTTATTCTCCTAGTCACTGCAACACTTCAGTTTTGGATTTTGGGAACATCTGTTCACACATGTAATATGTATATCTACACTGCCATAAAAGATAGATGATAAGTTAGGCTTCAAAACTGCTGCTGCTTGTGCTGTTGAGTTTGTCATTTTACAGTACTTTCTGGGTATACCTCAGCCAAAAGTGGTGGAGGAGGTAGAAGGGAGAAATGGCAGAGCCAGCCTTTCAGCACTGTACAATAATGGGATCAAAGTTCTCTTTGAATTCCTGGTATAGTTGCCAATATTGATTTTCAGAAATGTTAAGAAAAAAATTATGAAAACTTTTGTGAGAAATAATTCAACATTTAAAAAAAAAATAAAATTCAACCATCTCTGGGTTTAAAAAATATGTTAGGGAGAAATTTGAGTGGAAGCATGGGTAGAGTTCAGAGGCTGAAGTGCTAGAGCTATTTTTTTGTAAATGAAGCCTGGAAGATTAAGAATTTGATGCATATGTTTGTTCTCCAAGCAACAGGGATATTTTAGAATTTGTGGCCTAATTTCTAATCCAAAAAAATAGATTGCAATTTTATTTAGTTATCACCTGCTGTGTAGAGACCTCGTTACAAATGCAAGGATCATAAGGGATGTTGTGGTTATAATGTTTTTCTTTTTCCCCTCGTCACTTCAAACATAGAGGAAATAGCTCTCTCCTTAAACCTTAATGAGTCAAGGTGAATTCAAACCAGATGTTTTCTGGTTTAATTCCCACTGACAAATCACAGCTCAACTTGCTTCATAGAATGCCCTAAACATAATGACCCACTGGTGCTCTCTCTTTTAGGGCTGAATGTTCATGGGTCAGGCTCCAAGCTAAATATTTATTTTTCGAACTGTTTTATAGGAGAGTTTTGTTAAAAGACTTGGCACAGTGCACTTCAGTTTAATTTTAGGCTTGACAGCAGTCCTGGCCTCAGAGTGTGTATGTGTGTAATTTAGTTGCTGTGCTACTGGAAGTCTATGGAAGATTAATGAATGGTAAAGCTCTGTGGCAGTTGTGAAGAGATGCAGGATAGAACAAACCAGTTACCATCTGTTCAAAATATCTCTTACAGCTTTTTTAAGGAGAACCCTTATCAGCAGGAGATAAAGGCATGCAATAGTTTTAAATATTAATACTTTTCTGATGTCAATGGAAAGTTCTGTTGCTGTACTTGTGGGACAGTGTCTTGTATACAAGTATACATATATGATTACATTGTGTTTGTGTGATATATGTTTAATTCTGCTTTTAATGTGATGTTTAGAAAAAAAACCCAAAAACCAGCAAAACACAAAAGAAAGCACTAAGCACTTGATAGTTCAAGTTATTGAAAAAGCAACCATAAATTTTATATTTCCCAAAGTAAGATGGAGATATTTACTTCTATATAAACTTTTTGTGTATAGTGTATATTGTTTGAAATAAAAGTTGGATGGTTGTATCTAAAATTAAAAGCTATGTGATTTTATCTAACCTTACCTTGGGACATCCTCAGTTTTCACATGGACTTACTAGGTTTATTAGAGAATTCTGGGAAAGTTTCAAGCTAGAGATATATGTTGTTGGACAATAAAATACTTATAATTTGATTAATCAACATTTGTCTGTATCTTGGTTTTCAGAAGAAGTATAAAATGAATGACAATCATAGTTTTGAAGAGGACCTGAATCTGATTTGGTTGCTAATGTCCCTCAGCAGATAAATCTAGACGCAACTTCAAAATCTCTCCAAGCCCACGAATGTTTTAACTCTTCCTGTTATATACATATTTGATGTTCTGTATTTTTAGGGGTTAAGGGTTAATTCTGTTGACCCTTACTTCAGGAATAACAGAAAAGATGGAATTTCTGTCACTTCAGAGGAGAGACTGCTCATCCTACCTCCTTTGAGTGAGATCAACTTTCAGATCAAGGAAGAGTCCACCTTGGAAGCAGAGGGTGTAGGCTTCCTTTACAACCAATACAATTCTAGACAGTATAGTCATCAAAATCTGGAGAGCTATTCAGGGAATCAAATGTAGATGATTTCTGTGGGATGAGAAAAATAATTCTTCTGCACCTCATGAACTGCAGTGATGAAGGAAAAAAAATGGATCTGATGACACATAAACCTCTGCAATTTTTGATGCCATGAGGTTATTTCACCTGGCTTTTAACTGCTTCTTCAGAAGGGTTCCAGTCTCCTCCAAGTCTTGTTGGCTGTCACTCCAGCTTCATGTTATTGCTTCTGAGAGCTTAAGGCATCTCAAACTGAATGAGGTTAGGTCAATCTCATCTGCTGTTTCTGCTAGAGTTGAATAGGATTCCAGATAATCCAGAGTACATGTAGCTTTAGATGTCTAAATGTAGATGAACCATTTCCTGTTCAATTCAGCTATGATTTAACTTATCATCTTGAGCTTGACTTATATGAGACTTTAATACATCTTAAAATGTTCACAAATATCTGCCAAGCCTAGCATGCTACTGGACTCTTTGGGGAGATGTCTGGAAGTGCTGATGGAAGCCAGAAGTTGTGTCTAAGACATTGAAAAAGAAGAGTGTGGACAGCTGAATCAAGCTTTTTGCCTACCTTTGCATATGCAGAGAGAAGATACACTCTGGAAGACATTGGTTTGAAAATCAATTTAGATAAATGTAAAAGAACCAGAAGAGCAAATGCTTTCTACACACCACCACCACCAAAGAACTGCCCTTCAGAGATGTCTGTTTGTCTTTGCTGGTTACAGCAGGAATATATGAAAATCAACTTAAATGCAGACTAGATTTTCACATACCTCAAAAACTAGGTGAGACTAATCTCATCCCTGTTTTATAAAATTTCCTCATCTTTCTCTGTTGTTATCCAGATACTTTTGTTTACTCTATGGGTAAAAAAAAAAGGAAATTAAATGTAAGGATATTTTCTTTCTGCTTTCAGGTGGATAATCTTTTGCTTTTGCACGGTAATCCATGAACTATCATAGGAAATTCAGAGAAAAATACATAAATTGTTTTAAAAGTTTCTGTATTGTAAAATAAGTCATCAGAATTAGTTGTGCTGTATAAATTACACATTAAACAAGTGCAATAAGAGGTCAAAGCAGGCACAATGTAACAAACATATTTATTTTTTATTTCCTTCTTTTTTTTCTATAAAGTTATTGTGCAGCTTGATGTGTCTTGAGTTTGTATCTGCCTTTCATCTTTTATAATGAATAAGCTTAAAGATAACTAATGTCATCTCACTCAGTCCATCAAACATTTAATATTGTAACAGTAACCAACATTAATTTTTCTAATTAGAAAAAAAAAGGAGTTTATTTTCTGTGACATGTAGAATTTCAGGGGCTTTTAATCCATCACACAAAGTACATTATCATATTTGAGAAGAATACTATATTTTTAATTAAAGCACTGTACACAGAAAAGACTAAAAATTTATTATACTTTTATGAATAGCAAAATGTTATTTCAACACTAACTAATCTATTCATTTTTTTTCTTTAGGAATGATTAGAGACTACCAAGGCAAAGCATCTTTGGTTGAAGCATTAGAGTTTTTATTGTGTTTAACTTAAACTGTGTAATAGGTTTTAATAGTTTAACATATGTTCAGACTCTACTCTTTTAAAAAAAGCTAAAATTTTATTTCTAATAAAATCTTCACTTTTATTAAAATCTTTATATTATTTTCTAAAAAAATGTTGTGTATACAAAACTGAGAGATCTAGTAATCCATTCCTTTTTTCTTAGACCAAATACCATGATACAGAGGAGCCAGGTTGAAGATGGAAACCCAAGTTCAAGACCCAGACTGGCATATGTCATGAAATGAGGTAAACTGCAGGCATCAGAGCCATTTGATAAAGTATTAATTAATGGAGTGACTATTACATTTAACCGGAATTTTTTATTCTTGTTGGAGACAGGAGCTATTTTTACCAAATATACCCTTAAAGCCCTGTTGTCTGAAACCTGTGAACATCTACTCTGATCAAGGGTCTTTATTGTGGGACTGCATCAGACAGTCCTCTAGTGGATCTACAGCACATTTCCTTTGAAATTAATGTCATAAGAGAAAAAAATTTTCCAAATCTATGTTTTATTATAAAAAATATAAAAGTAAAATTAGTCTTTAGTTGAATAAAATCTAGTAGTCTGTGTAGGCAGGACACACCTTTCCCTTTCATTTTGCTTTTCACTGAGCTGCCCGAGGCAGTTAGCAACACCAGAACAATGCCTCTGAGTCAGATTGCAGTGTCCTTACCACCAGACTGGAGGCTATTTTCTAATATAGCCCCTTTCTTTTCAGCAGATTCCCAGGGTCTTCTCCTGGCTAAAGTCTCATCCATTTGGCCACTAGAGTTCATCTTTCCACACGGCCTAATTACCAGTCAGAGGAAAGGAGAATCTTATTATAAAAAGGATCTGTTCCCAAATAGACTATGCAAAAAGTGTTAGGGTTTTTGGTTCGTAAACAGATTTCTAATTTCAATTATAATAACAAGCATATAGGATGAGATCCAGACTGCTTGTTTCCAGAACCAATTTAATTGTCCTAACACTTAACAGAAGGTGACAGGTGCAAGATAAATTTATTCAGATTTCATAAATTGAGGGATTATGTTCTCTATGCAATCACTCCAAAGAAGTAAGTGTTCCTCAAGGCTGAGCAGGGTGTAGTCAATAAGACTAAACAATGTAAAATCATATGTACAGAGACACATTTGCCTTTTTGCCCTTCTCTGCAGGTTAGTAATCCAATAAAAGTTGTGCTTATATAGTGATGCAATTAAGTTCTTGATCCCAAGTTTAATCAGAGCAGACCTGCTAACACATCAAATTTATGTCCATGTTTGATATGTTAACATACACTAAGCCTGTCTACACATAGTCAGTTATGGAGTCAAAGCTGGGAGCTGGAATCTAATAGCTGAAACGCATCAAGGAACAGCTTCTTAAATTACTTTTAGTTCAGAAAGATTTTGTGAGCAATTCTAGTTAGTCCAAGGGGAAAAAAAAAAGACAATAAAGCTCATAACTGAAAGGCTATTTTAAAAAAAATGATCTGAAGTTTCAACCCATTAATTTCAGTGTCTTAATTGGAAGTGGTGGCTAAGCAAGTAAAAATGCTCCTAAATAAAATAAGTAGAAAGCTTCCTAAATGCCCCTCAGCTGGAAGTCTTTGAACTACAGACCTATTAGAGTCCTTTACCCCTGCAGCAGGAAGGGTGGATTTAATTTTGGATTCAGAGTGCTATCAGTTTACATTCAGTGCTATGCTTACGTTTCAGAGAAGCTCCAAATTGCACCGAGTTACATTTTATTAGGTTGATGGTTCACCTGGTGAACCTCAAAGCGAAGATTTAACACCTTACTGAATTAGCTACATAAGCGGGTCTTTAGAGCTGTTTCCTTCTTCTGAGGATCAGGATCTTGGGGTTTTCATATGAAGGCACATGATTAAATAATCAGACTCTCTCTGCATCAGAAGACAAGAGGATAGGATAGAAGTGCCCATCTTTTGTACAGTAGCTATGGAACAGATTCATAGCTCCTTCTAGCAGAAATTAGGGAATTTAGAGAGGCTAAGGGACAACTTCCAACTATTCTGCCAAAGCTGGATCCTGGTGAAGCCAGATGGTGAGAAAGGGACTGAGAGAAGAAAAGAGAAGAGAATGCAACTGGAAAGTGGCTCAGAAATTACTGTATTGCTGCAAGAAGGAAAAGTTGAGAATTCTTTTCATGTTGTTTTTTCTTCCCTTTTATTCAACAGTTGGCTAATATTAAACTGAGCATACATTTCAGGGAGTAATAATTTTTATCTCTAACTTGTCATAATATAATTTATATTATTTTTTATATATTTAATACACACACACACACTTTATGTATATGTATATGTATATGTATATGTATATGTATATGTATATGTATATGTATATGTATATGTATATGTATATGTATATGTATATAAAACTCTATGTGTGATACTTTAGGCTGGGTAGGATGCAACTGGTCTATGGNTGTCTATGTCTATGTCTATGTATTGTATATGTATATAAAACTGTATGTGTGATACTTTAGGCTGGGTAGGATGCAACTGGTCTATGGAAGGGCTGATTGTGGCTGATCTTGTTAGCTGAGTACTTGAGAATTAATCAGTAACCAATTCACATAATGCTCCTGTTCTCTTGTAAGACTCAAAAAGTAAATTTAGCAATGTCACCTTTTAGGCCTTGAATCACTGGCTTCAGCTAGCTTACTTCAAATGTTTAAATGTCCAAGTGTCTAAGCGGCCTTAGTGATAATATAATTACAAAGGACTATAAAGAAAGGGACAACAGGTCAACGTAACACAGGATTTTTTTCCAGTTTGCTTGTGAAAGGGTACAGGAGCAAAGAAACCACTTTATTGGTTAGCTTTCTTACCATACATGAATCAATGGCTTTGGAAATTCTCAAACTCAAGAATGAAGTCAGGCATGACAGTTTTAATTGTCTCAGACTTATATTCCATGAACTTGTCATATTTCTTTTTAAGCTCACTTAGACATTTGGCCTTCAGAACGTCCTGTGGCATTGCGTTGCTTAGTTTAATCGCACATGATATCAAAAGAATACATTTTGCGAAATTGCGGGTCTTTTACCAAATGGACATCCTTTCTAAAGGAAGAAATTTTATAGTTAATATCTACCGTTAGATATTTTCTATGTGGAAAAAAAAAGAGTTCTATGTGATTGAAGCCCAGTATTATTATTAGTTCATTAGTTTATTTCTTGCCAAATATATTTTCTGGTTCAGTTCCTTTCTCATAAACCTTAACTTGCATTTTTACTTAGACAATTATATTTAACAGAAATGCAACTGTGGCTCTTAACAAGAGATACTTGAAAATACTCTTTTTCTGATGTCTCTGTCCTGGTGTTTCTGTTGATGAATAGAATTTGGTCTCCTATTCCCTGGAAGCTCCCAGCTTTAAATTGGCTTGATAAACTGCTATTGGTTATATAAAGTTAAATCAAAGAATCACAGAATGGTTTGAGTTCCAACTCCTCTGCCATGGGCAGGGACACATTTCACTAGACCAGGTTGCTCAGAGCCCCATCCAACCTGGCCTTGAACACTTCCAGGGATGGGGCATCCACAACTTCTTTGAACTACCTATTTTGGTGCCTCACTAGCCATGCAGTGGAGAATTTCTTCAAAATATGCAACCTAAATCTATCCTCTTTCAGTTTGAGTCCATTCTCTCGTCCTATCACTACATGCCCTTGTAGAAAGCCCCTCTTCCAACTGCCTTGTAGGTCCCCTTCAAGTACTGTGATGCTGCCATAAGGAGCCTTCTCTTCCCTGTGTTGAACACCCCCTGCTCTCTTCGTATCTTTTCAGATGATATATATATATATTCCTTTTTTTTTTTTTACTAAGATGCATTTATTTTTTAATTCTATGTAATTTTATAAATCAAGTACTCTTTTTCTTGAACCTGGGTCTTTGTTGTCACTCAGAAAATAATCATCATCACATTACTGGCAAAGGCCACATGGTGTTTTGTAACCAACCTCAGCCCACAGCTACTCATTCACTTACAAGAAAGCTGGATTTAGCAGGCATTTTTTAAAAGGCATGAGAAATGTAATCAAATACATTTTGTAAACATCAGATGTTTAATCCAGTTTGGTATATTTTGGACAGAAGATTTTATGCTAATAAGGCAGTCTTGCTTAGAGACTAAAATTGAAAAGTACAGATCAGAAAGCCAACAGCTGTACAGTTTAGCCACACAGTCCATTATCTGCTAAAGGAAAGGATTTTTAATGAGATTTCTTTGACACTGGTGTTCTTCTATCACAACCAGGACTGCTAATGTACCAATCAGACCAGAGCAGTGTTGCTGCCAGCATTCTTCCTTAAAGAACACTTTTTTTTTTGTTATGCCCTGTTAAGTATTTAACAGGTTTGTATTGTACACAAATCCTTACAACACAGTTTAGTTTTTCATATTAAATAAATCAGCCTTCAGATATCAAACATGGCTCATTTAAATGAACATGCTTTTTTCTTCCAAATGTCAATATTAATGGGGATAGAGGTGAATGGGTGGCTCTAACAGGGTTCCTTTGTCACTCTTTAGGAAAAAAATCTGTTAGCTATGGAGTAGTACAACATAATACCTTACTTTCCCCAAGTTACAATCTCAGCCCAGGCAATTAGGATAGCTAACACAGATGAATGTAGCACACAGAATGTTGTTTATAGAAACCCGATTTTAGTTGCTGCGATGGTAATTAGGAGTTGTAGCATGTTTAATTTATTTAGTTATCTAGAGAATTTAAGCTTTTTTTTTGTTACTTCCCAGTTCTGAAATTTAACACAGAGAAAACTGGGCAGGGAATGTAACAACAAGATCTCATGTAGAACTTTCTCAAGGAAAAGAAATATTTTAATTTTGTACAATAGTGTAACTCTAGATGTGGCATAAATTCTATTATGAAGTCCATTTTAACAGAATTTATGAAATATTTCCATTTAATTAGGTGAGCTCAGTTTAATTTCAATAGTATTGTAGTAGAAGAATGGTCAGATGGTTAAAGAGTTATAGTAGTATGAGGTGTTACCAAATCCAATTTTTCTCTGCCTTCCTGCTAGGACCTTTGGCAAGTATGGAGAAAGAAGCATGGGAGGAGTTTTCCAGAGTCTGGGTACCTAATCTACATTAAACACAGGGAGAACAGTAGTAGTCTTAGGAACTGTAGCTGTGGCTTTCTTCCCATGTAGTTGTCATACAATATAAATAGAATATAAACCAAACCCAAACAAAATAAAACCAACAAAAAGCCCCCCAAAAGCCCAATCTAAAAACAGAAAAGCCCAACCGAAGCCAGAACACCCAACAGTGTAGGCTTGTTCTCCACCTTTGTTCCTCTTTCAGTAACCCTTTTTGTTGCATAGTTTATCTACCTGACTGAAAAAAATGAAAATGTCTCTGTCTGATACAACACAGTGGTAAATTCATTTTCATAGGCGCAAGTAAATTTAATTTTGAACACTAAGAAAAGGTTTAGGTATTGAAGCCATGGCTCCTCCACCTTATCAGGGAGGCTTTTTACATTCTTTCTAGGATTGTGTGCTGTATAACAGTGATCCCCAAGAGCAAAAACTCAAGAAGATAACAAAGACCTTGAAAACAGACCAAAAAAAAAGGCCATAAAAATATAAAAACAGTTCATATATGGTCATAGAAGAATGAAACTTTAAGAGCTAGGGACATCTCACTTCCCAGTATAACAAGGAGAAAACAAAACCCATTCATCTAACACCTATAATGAATCTCACATATGGTGAAACATGAAGGGAATAATATAAATATACATTGAAGTCTGCCACAGCTTCTACCAACATGGGAAATGGAAGAAGAGAGAGGAATAGGGGAAGTATTGTTTCTCTCAGGTAAGGTCACTATGCCCTGTCTGAATCACTAGTTACCTGCAACAGGTCCTTGTTCCTCCTTAGAGGAAAGTATTGCCCTCTCAATTGCAGTTGTGTTTTGTCAAAATGTTAGAGATTATCAAGGGTCAGGGCTAAAACATGTGCTCTTACCTTATTTTGTTTGATAGTAGCTTGCATCTACATTCTCCATGAAGTGTATATACTGTTCTGTGCTGACAGATTTCTTCCTCTGTCTAGACTGCCAAAAAGTATTCAGGATACTTTTTAGACATCCTTTATTTTCCTGAAATTCTCAGCTTCTAAATTATGTATGTAACTATAAGTTTTTTTTCTTCCATCCTAGAATTAGATTTAAAGAAAGCATTTTGGTTAATGCCAATATTTAAATTCCCTCTTAGGTGATTTGACCCCTAACTTTGACTACCAGTTTCCCATCCTTAGAAGATTCATTTATTTTTCACTTTCTTCTGGGAATAGGCATCAAGGCCCTTTCTTTGAGAGTTTGGCATTTCAGACCTCTCATATAAAAGGAAGGGTGGGTGGAAATGCCCTCCCCCACATTTTTTTCCTAGGAACCAGTGCTTAGGACATTTACTTGGAAAGATTGAATTCTTTGCTTCAGTGAGTCTTACTTGATGCATAGCAGAGCAAATTGCACAAGCAGGAATGAGAAATGCCTGCTCCAGAAATCCTTGTAGCCTGTGTTTTATTGTGTTCACTTGGGACATGGTCTTACATCTCATCTTGTAGAAGAGAGACTTAGGCCTAGTTTACCATTTTGGAAAAGTTCCCAAACTTCTATAGGGAGAAATAATATTTGGGAGTGACCTGTCGCAAGTGTTTTCTGGGGACTTAAAGTCAGAACTCTGAGCATGTCTGTCCATACATGAGTTTGGGGGTGATGTTAAAATACAGCCATGAAGTTGAGCATTAGAGTTTGTCAGGACATAGTTGATGAAGAAGATGACTAGAAGCAGGCTCTTATACCTTTACATCAGTATATATATCAGTATGTTTATCAGCTAAATAAATGACAACTAGTCCTCAAAAATAAAAATCAATAGCTTGTTAACCTGCATCTACTCTAAAAGGAGATATATATATATTTAGTAGGAACTCTAATATAGAAATATATATATATATTTAGTAGGAACTATATATCTATGTTACAAAGAAAGTTATTTGGAACAGACCAAAGTATTTAATTAAGAAGTGGGAGTGACTGGGTTCCTGTCTGGAAGTCTATTTCCTCTGTCTTTTTTCCTTAGGACAAGCTGTGGAACAAACTTATTTAATTTAGCTATCTACCTACACTTTCTTGATTTCTTGATTTTTTTTCTTATACAATATCAAGTACTTGTGCACTAGTGTGATGGTTACTGAGATGAGCTGTGGCAAAGGAGAAAACACAAGGTGGCTGCCAACATTGTGGGCATGTTGTCTCTCATGCTGTAGACAGCTATCTTCAAATGTGTTTCTGATGGGCTATTCCTCACTTTTTCTGTGGCAGTTTTGTTTTCCAGAGTGCTTGTTGACTCTGAAGTCAATGGGAGAAGTTCTTTGAACATTTAGGATGGGAATTTGTGATTCTGTGATTCACTTCCACTAACGTAAGATGTTTAATTCCAAGCCCCTATGGTGTATAACCTGAAATACATTTCATCTACTCCTGTAAATTCTAGATGATCTGACCATCAGATGGGCATGAGCTGCAGCTCCACCTGGGCAGCCAAAATAAGCATATTCCTTGGCCTTAATATTTCCCTGTTAGAGTTGATCATTTCTGAAATGAAGATAGTAACACCCCTCTGATTCACTGGGCAAAGCAGAAAAGTATTTCTGCCAACTTTAAAATTTTAGATGCCTTTCTGTGTAAATTTAACATTCTTCCAACATGGTGTTGAAACAACAGGGATAAAATGTAGATTTTCCTACTGTAAAAAAGACTTTGAGGTCAAACTTCTACTGCTTAATCTCTGTCTCTTAGAGATTTGTTTGTAATTTTGGGCTGCCTACAGTTCACCTTACAAGCTCAAAGTAAAAAACAGAGAAGAAAAAAATTAAAAACGAAAGGGACTTATTACAGTTTTGAATATTTGTTGTATGTTTGTATCTCCCCAGGAAATATTTACTGGATTTTTTTGAACCTGTTTTTTAGCTGCTATAAGCTTCTTTTTTTCAGAGCTTAGATGTAAAGCTTTGGTTGTTCACTTTGTTTCATGCATTTGTTTATGCATTTTGGCTAAAAGATTTTATTTACCTGAAGGAATAACCTTGCTCTGACATAACACCTGTTCCATGCAGTTTTGATCTATTCCTTTGTATGCCTCTGTCTCCTCTTTTTGTGGCAATGTATTCTGAAATGTACTACTGACATGGTTAGGGGGAATCCATTATTTGATGCTGTATCTTTTTAATTTTTTGAGAGCATGGGGGATTTTAAGAGGCTACATATTCAATCCAGCAGCAATAATGGTCCTGCTGAATATGATAATATTTTGTGATTGTTACATGTTAGACAGGTACTTGAACACACACGACCTATTCATGCCAAAAAGCCCCCATATCTATTATAATGCTACAGCTTTTCACACTCCCCCTGCTGAGTTTCTAATGCAAACTATCACAGTGTGTGGTCCCCACTACTGTAAACATGAATTCCCTCTCATTGTGACTTTATATCTTCTACACTGATTATAATGATTCTCTATCAGCTCAAAGCTGTCAATGTGCTTCTGAAAGAACTGTTAATGGTAGAAAAGAAAAAGAAAAAAAAAAAAGAAAAGCCTTGGATACCTAAAAAATATAAAGTGTGACCAGAGTCAGGAAAAATTCAAATTTCTTTTACTGCTTAGTTTTGTAAAAATGAATGTATATTTATATATGCTGCTTCCTTTGATCTTTTCTCTCTTTTTTTTTTTTTTTTTTTTTTCTTTTTTAAGTACTCTGAATAATTTAACGCAGGGAGTAGTTCTTCCCCTCCATTTCATATATTTTGGAGACACAAAGATGCATACATCACACAGTCCATCTATTTCATCATTTTCTGTCCTTGCCAACATCAGTTTGCATTTTTTATGTTTACCCACCCTACTGCAATGTTAGATGTGAAGCAGGTCTGCTTCCTTCTATTAGAAAACTTATCCATGGGTAGTATCACTTAACTGTACCTATCAAAGGCAAAGCACTGACGAGGATGTCAAATTCTTTTTGCACAGAAGAGGACACTTTATTATTACAAGAAAGAAAATAATAATGTCACAATGTAAAGCTGCTGTGTATCTCCTTCATCAGCCACAGCAGGAAGCAATACTGTATGTGGTAGTTTAAATCTTCTTCAGTGATTTGACAGCTTCCAACTGAGTAAAAGAGTCCACATCCTTAGAGGGATTTAGAGGACTTGGAGCACCAGCCTTAGACTTCAAGAACTTGGAGTTATAGCACAAACACATGATTTCATGGGTCTTTTACATAAACCTGGCCATAATGATGAGCTGTGTTATTACAGTGTTTCACAACAAAGACGCAATAATATTGTTTTTTTATGAGACAGAAGGAGTGCTCTGATTATCTAAAATATGAGAAATTTCAGGGAATCCAAGTATGGACAATCTTTTTCTCAAATATATTAATTTCTCTATCAAATTGAGGAAAATATGTAAGCAATAACTACAAACCTGCACTATTTAGTTGTGAGAAGTTCTTAATCTACTGAAACAAACTTAGTAATATCATATCTCACACTTTTAAACAAGAAGTGCAGGTGGTAGAGAAGAAGTTATTTTGTTCTAGCAACAGTTAATGTCTACTTTCATTAATTACAGCAGGGATGGAAATCAGACAGCTTATCTACTATTAATTGAAATAAGCAAGTGATCAATATGACTGTTAATTGCATAAAGGGCAACAAATAGCTTGGATTCTTTCCCATAGGGTACCAACTGAAGACAATTTTTATACTTCATTCTTTATACCAATCATACTCATAGGAAAAGAAAGCACAAGACTGATGTTCAATAGACTAAATTTAATGGTGCTCAGTGATAATCAGGGCCTTCAGATACAATACTAATAGTAAGGTCAAGCACAGTCATATTTTCAGATTTATGTGAAATTATTGAAATGCTATTTGCTATAATTTTTGTCCAAGGTTCATCCAGTTGTTTATGCAGTATGTCAATATTGATTCTACATAGTAAAATGTTTATAGCAGGGGCCCAGTGGCTAGTACATCTAACATCTCCAGTGCCAGCAGCAAGTGATTTCTGCCAAGGATTGGTGGCAGCATGCCAAGCCATCCAGTGCACGGTTTATTTTTTGCTATCCTATTTTACAAAGCCTATCTGGCTTTGTGTTATTGTGAGGTTTTTTAATTACTTATGTTTCTTCTGAATATTTTTTCCTTTTACCCAACAGACCATGCAAAAAAACCTCAAAAAAACCCCACCTTCCCCACCAAAAAATAAAAAAACAAACAAAAAAACCCCTAAAAAACAGAGTCAGATAAAAGTGTTTTTGAAGGATATGTCTCAAAGTGAAAAAAAAAAGACATCTAGTAAAGATACCACTCGAGTCATTAGAGCTGTTTTATGTGATTGGTGCTGTGTCATTTAGCAAAGTGTTGCTCAGTGGGTACAGCAGCTGGTATATATGATTTTCTATACCACCTGCAAAAATATCCCATACCATATAATCAACCACCTGGATAAAAAGGAAGGGTAGCGAGACACTGTTTATTATGTAGCAGCACCCATATTTTCCTTAAACTTGTGACTACATAAACAGTCTGATAGTACAGGACGTGTACAGGATAAGGTTTGTTAAAGCTTTTCTGTTCAATAAAGCATCTACTGCCTGCTGTTCAGATAGTATTGAACAGATTTGCTTATTTCTAATGAAGGTGTTTGGGCAATTTTCTGGCACAAATGAAGTAAAATTATGTACTTTAAATGTTCATTAAAAAAAAAAAAAAAGGCATTCAACCAGCCACCACCATTTTCCTGTAACAGATTGGAAACTACAAAACATACAAATGGAACTTCAGTGATAAATTGATATCATTAGTACTGTTGGGATTACTCATTTGCTCAGAAAGATCCTGTCCAGTGGCAACATTTCAAACAACTGTTTTAACAACTTCTGATTAGCAAGCCACCCTCTAACATTTACAAGAGGCACCTCAGATCATCACTGCTCAGCCAGCTCCCTCCCCACAGCTCCCACTGCTATTACATTTGCAGTTGCCACTGTGATTTGTTTCCATGAAGCTACAGAAGTTTAGTCCTACTGAAAATCTGGCACTTGGTCTTCAGCATCTAATGCAACACACCTTTCCACAATCTAATAGTGCTCTGGGTAGGCCAGCAGTAGTTTCACTAAAGGCTTTGAAAGACATGTAATCTGGCTGCATGAGGATTTTATGTATCTGTGATTCATTAGAAACACAAATTTTAGTACTGCATTACTGTCCAAATGAGGCTAAGGGTACCATACAGGAAATTCTTGGGTGATGTTAGTTATCTGACATTTGTCTTGTGGCCTCTTCACAGCTGATGTTTTGAAGGCAACATCATTTATTGAGCCAATAAAATAATGAAGTGTATTTATAAGTAGACCAATTTTTCTTTCATTTTTACTACTCTGGTGGTAAGATTTGTTGTTCTTTTGCAAAAACTATTTTTATGTTACAATAAAAAAATTAATTTAATTAGAAAACTATATGAAAAAGAAAAAGTATGGAATGACAAAGACTCTTTCAGCTTCAGGTCTTTAATTCATATCTGTTGAAGTAATAGCAAACTTGGCCTTTTCTCCATCCATTGGTTGTTTGATGTTCCACATAAAATGAGCAGAAAATCTGATTCTTAGTTCTAGTGGACCAGTAAAATCACCATATGTGACACCAACTGATACTTTTGTCTGTAAAAGCAAAGACTAATCAAAAATTTTTAAATAAAGAGGAAGAAATTGTTTTGCCAAGATCAGTCTGGTCACAAGAGAAAAGAAATAAACTTAGAGAAAGCACAGGAATGCAGAAATTATAAACTGAAATGAGGATAAAAGTTTTGGTGGAGAAAAAAGCTTTTTCAGGACAATTAGCAGTATTCCATTAGAACAATATACTTGTAAAAACTGCAAAACTTCATTAAGAGAATACATGGAAAAATGCTAAACATAGCTTATTATGGAGAGGAAAAGCATAAAAATACCTACTGTTATCTCACCCTTAAGAAAAATAGTCTATTCATTTAGAGCAGATAGTCAAGCTGTTTGCCTGATTTGAGAGATCTTAACTGGTTATATTCCTGAAAGCTTTTGCTTAACAGCTAGTGGAGAATATAGTCCAGAAGTTCCTACACATGTAGGAACTTAGAACAAGATCTGTCACAGCAGATCAACAGAGATAGTAAAAATGGCAATAAAACAAAATTTAAAGAAAACCTCACCCTGATCAGTAAAACTGGCTAGGTACTAGCCTTATACAGAGTCATTGTATAGCTTCAAAGGGAGGTTGATTTTTCAGGGTTTTCAAATCAATGTCTTACCCTGCTGAAAAAACATCTCTTCAGGAATTTAAAAAAATAAAAATAAAACAAAATGAATAGTGCTAAAACACTAATTAAGTCTGTTTTCAAATTATGTTAATGAAACTACAAAGAAAATGCAAATCTAGAAGTCTCCAGAAATTCTAACAGTTGTGGTGTAGCACCATGGCTGGTAGTCCCACAGCAATACTTCCACTGCCCCCAGGAGAATACCATATTAGTAGTTCACAAATGTGCATTAAATTAATCTGTTTGATCAGTAAGTGTTTTCAATTTTTTGGCGAGCAGGGATTTATTTTGAATTCCATTCTATGGGGTTCAAAAATGGTGGAATAACGCTGCCATTTGAGTCACAGAAGTAAAGTGAGCAAATATCTGTCACCATTCGTAACACTAATATCACCTGTCAAGCCTCATGACATCAGCCAGCAAGATTCTCTTCATTTTAAGTAAGATATAAGTACACTTATAAGTAATGTTATTTCAGCCCACTAGAAGTCTAAGAGGTCCCACTACAGCAGTATAACAGTCACAAGACCAGTGATGCAGCACTTTAGGAGTGCTTTGCCTGCCTAATCATATTATAAACATATGCATAGTAGTCCCATGGAAGTCCAAGACTGCTTTTGTAGTGAGGTACTTATGCAGTACAAATGAAGCTCACTTTGTCACTAAGGAGAGGCTTTTTAACATTTTCTTTGGCACATGGGACTCCTGTTACTACAAGTTTCCCATTATGTTTTTCCATACACAAACACCAACCATATACTTTGTCAGATTGACCTTTCTTTGATATTAATTGAACAACAAAACAAACAAGAACAAAGGTGAGCATCTGTGAGAAAGCATGAGAGGGTGTATGTCTTTGCACTATACTAAGCACAAGCAAAAATAAAAGCAGCAGTCTCTAAACAGAAGGGGGACATTCTTGTTATGTAAAAATGAAGACAGAAAAATGGATAATTTCTTACGCACATTGTAAAGTCCTCTATTAAACTCACATTAGTTTTAATGGTTGTCTGCAGCTCTGTTAAACCAGACTTATCTTTATCCACATATAAGCTCAAGACTTCTGTTTGTCTAAGGAAATCAGTTTGGAATGGACAGAAAGAATCAACGGTCTATATACATATTAGTCCTCTTCACTTTGTGTTTCTTCATCCCTTTTATATCTTATATAAAACAGGAATTTAAATGGTCTTGGGTGCAAGAAATGCAAGAAAGCTTCCCAAGGATACTCAAAAGTACATGATGATACTAAAGGCTGAAATTTTGTTAATTCAGGTCTCCTTCAAATATCCAGCCTCCAACTACTTTTAAAAAAGCTATTAATTACTTATTTAGGTACTTGACTGGACGTAAAGGAGGCTCTTAACTTTTCAAGTGAACTCTCTAAAACTCTAATTCTTGTTAAATCTACAGTGTGCATAAAGCTTTCTTTGCCATTTGCAGAAGCAGTGGTTAGCCCTTGGATACTTCTCATGAGTTCTTTGCTACCTATAGGTTGCATTTTGTTCATTGATTACTGCCCTGAGCACTGATTTTGGTTGCATTTACTTTTCAATTCTAGGCCTACAAGCCATCAAATGTTTGAGTTATTTTAGATTTTATTTTTTTTAATATCCATAGTAAATATTTCTACATATATGTTATATATAGTATGTGTGTATTACAAAAAATAGCAATATGTACGTAGAAAGTCATAAGCAAGAATGAAATAACTAATACGAAGTCTAAAGATAACACAAGATATTTCTAAGAGTTATGAATTTCAAAGCTTGAGCCTAAATACTCACTTAAAACATAAGATTCTTTAAGGTATTCAAGTAAGGGATATTCTGGTCATTCTTTTCTATCTTTTTGCTTTGTTCCTTTTTCATAAGACTTTTATAGTAAGTGTCTGAGTTCCATAAAATCAGATATTTATTCTTCATGTCACAGTGCTAAGGAAGATGAGACACATTTCAATTTTCTGCTTGGATTCTGTTTTATAATTTGAAGTAAACCAAACACTGGCCATTGTTTTTTTAACTTGTACTCCAGCCTGAGAACCACCGTAGTTTTCAAATTCAGTAAGCTAAGTGGTGAAAATGGACATTTCTTCACATGGGAATAATTGCAGATTCTTCACAGTAACTTCTACATTGTATAAAAGTCAGTTCTATTTTTTTTTAATGAGCATGTAATTAGTCCTTTTATGGTGTCTATTTACCACAACATTCCTTTCTAGCAGCATGATGATTTCTTCTTAGGTGCTAAAAATCTGAAGATGGAATAGGAAGGTAGAAGTTGGAATAATTTAGTTTTTGAGTGCTCTTTCAATGAGTTCTCTTACATTCATATATCACAGTAAAATGTTTTTGGAATACTTAAAGATTGTTGTCACATAATGATTCCTTTGAATATGCAGTAATGCGAAGTTATCCCACTGTGCATCCTTTCAGCACCTGAAAGTTTACTTGTGGGAGTGTCAGGTTGAGACTTGGAAAAGGTTGCAAGAATCACAGAAGTTACAAAAGGAAAAGGTGTATTGTACACCCCACCCCGTCCCTCACAGCCCAGCCAGATTTCCTCTCTCCATATAGATTTTATACTAGCCTTTTTCCATTCAAAAACAAAAAAAGTATCACTGAAGTAATAATCTTTCCAATATTACCTTTCAATCTCTCCAGATTAAAGTTTAGAAACATAACTGATGTAATCAGAATTAATGTAAATGCAAACAAGATTGTTTGGCTAGACTGGGGAGTGAGGTACTGGAAAGCAGCACCATGGAAAGGAACCTGGGGGTCCTGGTGAAGTGCAAGCTGAATATGAGCCAGCAGTGCCCTGGCAGCCAGGAGAGCCAACCCTGTTCTGAGGGGCATCAGGCACAGCATGGCCAGCTGGGCAAGGGAGGGGATTGTCCTGTTTATTAAAGACACTAGGTTATTAGAGAGTGTCCAAAGGAGGGAAACATTGCAGTCTACAACGTCCTCATGAGGGGAAGGGCACACACTGATCTCTTCTCTGTGCTGACCAGTGACAGGACCTGAGGGAATGGCTTGAAGTTATGTCGGGGGAGGTTTGTGTTGGATATTAGGAAAAGGTTCAGAGGGTGATTGGGTACTGGAACAGCCTCCCCAGGGAAGTGGTCACACCACAAAGCCTGATGGAGTTCAAGAAGCATTTGGACAATACTCTTGGGCACATGATGTGACTTTTGAGAATGGTGCTGTGCAGGGCTGGGAGTTGGACTCCATCATCCTTGTGGATCCCTTCCAACTCAGCTTATTTTGTGCCTCTGTGATTTGTCTGACTAGCACAGTCTGCCTTATCATCTAATTGCTTTTCTTTATAACTCTTTCCTGGGTTAGAGGGACTCTGTTCTATGTGCATCTGTGTATGTATGGGAGTCTGAAAGCAGTGGATCAGACCACAGATTGGAGAGCTTGTGTGTCCATGATGGCAGGAACTATCTATCTATCTATCTAGCTATCTATCTATCTATCTATCTATCTATCTATCTATCTATCTATCTATCTCTATACACCTATATCTACATAATACATTTCTATATCTATCTGTATGTGTGATACATGTGCATGCTCCTGATGGGATCATCATCCTTGCTGCTGGTTGAATCTGGGAGCAGGTAGCAGCAACAGTCTAGACTCTCTTGAATTGTTGAATCCAGCATGATATGTTTTGCTGAAACAATAAAGCATTATAATGCTTTATTTTTTCAGCTTACTAGTTAAAAAAAAAAGTAAAAGGAAACAAAAAACTTTAATGCTAGATTTTGTCCTGAGTCACCACCACTCTTTTCTGCAGGAGTCTTTTAGTTCTCTACAAAATAAAGAAAAGGCTATCGCATGGACCTAGCAGCATTGCTTTTCTTTTCATAATCACAAATGACAACTGAAGGTGCACCACCAGTAGATTTTCAAGAATGTACTAAATGTGTGAGCATAATGAAGCTTTGTTCAACTAAATAGGGTGAATTTCCCTAGTCATTCTTGGGACTATATCGCGATGAATCCTTTCAGCATGGTGCAATTTTTGTAGCAATGCTAGAGCATAGAACTAATTTAAAGAACCAATATTCTGCTGGAATGCTCTGATTCAGAGTCCTTTACTTGACACAAGGGACGATGCTCCGTGCCCATTGTGCTCTATGCACCAGATTTGGTAACTGTCAGCTCACTGAACATGAGCTCTTGCCTTCAGTGTCTGGGGGGCTGCTTATGATAAATTTTAAACTCACAAAACATTTCTCTAATATAGTAAGGGACTAGCTCCAGTGTCCTGACTAGCCATTATCTTTCTCATTAAAATAATTATTGCGTCCAGTGTGGAATGTGAACTATTGTGTGTTATGACTGTGCATTTGTCTACAAAGTCATTGCGCTCTTGGAAGGTATTGTGGCTCATTTCTATAGGAAACCTTCTTATTATCTTGAATGTGAAGGGGAGTGGGGAAGGAGGGAATTCTGCCTTTCCCATATTATACATTTAATAAACATCATCTAAAAGAAAACATTTTAAACACATAAAAGCTTTTACATGCACTCTGCATCCAAGGGAACACTTTTATTTTTTCTGCTACTTTAGCAGTATGTATGTGGTGATGCTATTTAACAAAAATAGGTCAGGACCATTTTCAGCCTTTGTGAAGACAGAAGCATTTCACAACGTGCTGGGAAAAGCAGTGGTCTTGCATTTTCTTGGTTTTATTAACTACAAAAATGTGTCCATGTATTTAGAAATCTCCAAACTGCATTATTTCTTACAAATGTTAGAAGTGACTGGAGATACTTCAGATTGCTTTAATATCTCTTAGCTAGTACAAAGTCAGTACCATAAAATCCTTTCTATAAGAAGGATTTTCTTATATCTTGTACCACATTGGTTAAATTAAATGACCATGTCAGTCACTTATGGTCTTAATCTACCTTCTGAAGCATTTATTTTAAATTTTTTTTAATGTGAATCGAAATTTTCAGACTAAACATCTGTGTATATACTCCTGTTACAGATAAATTATATATACATAATAACAAAGTCCCCAACTTTTCCTCCCTTCGCATCCTCAAAATTCCAACTTGGGCTATTTTGTTTATCAGCTGCTTGTATGTATCCATAATTCTTTCAGTCACCCTCTGTTCTGGGAAATCTGTTTCAGTAGTTCACTAACTTCATTGTAAAAAAAAAATAAAAATCTTCCTTGCCTTCAGTCTGAATATATTTTACCACTGCTGCCTGTCCTATCACAACAGCTACTATAGTTTGTCCCTGTCTTTCTAAGAATAGCTCTTTAAATTCTGAAAGACTACAATGAGGTCTATCCAGAGCCTTCTATTCTCCAGGCTGAACTCCAGCTGTCTCAGTCTTTTGTCACAGGGACTGTGACAAAAGGAGAGATAGTCCATCCCTCCAATCATCTTCATGGTTCTCGTCTGGACCCATTCCAACAGGTCCAGGTCTTTCCCATGGTGAGAACTCCAAAGCTAGATCCAGTACTCCAGTCTGAGTGTCAAAAGTAGAGAGTAGAGTACAGAGAGAAGGACAGAATCAGCTCCCTCAACATGTGGGCCATGTTTCTTTTGATGCAGCCCAGGATATGATTGGCTTTCTGGGCTGCAAGCACACCTTGCCAGCTCATGTTGAGTTTCTCACCCTCCAGTACCCCCAAGTATGACAGGTTGCTCTCAATCCCCTCATTCCCTAGGCTACACGGATAATGAGGCTTTCTTGACCAAGGTGCAGGACCTTGCAATTGGTGTTTTTGAACCTTATGATGTCCCCAAAGGCCCATTTCTTGAGATTATCTATATCCTTCTTCATGGTATCCCATCCCTTGGGCATGTTAACTGCACCATTCAGCTTGGTGTCTTCTGCAAACTTGTTGAGGATGCAACTGATCCCTCTGCCTACGTCATTGTTGAAGAAAACAGTAGTGGTCCCAGTGCAGATGCCTGATGGACATCATTCATCACTGATCTCTATCTGGACATTGAGCACTAATCACCTTCATTTCAGTATGAAGATACCTTGTTCCTCTGAAGTTTTACTTCAGAACAGAGGATGTTGAGACAAAATTCATGCAAATATCCAGTTTGGGATTGAGTCTAACAGTAATGATATTACTGTCACAGAAAAACATACCTGGTTAATGATTTTTGCATGAATGTCAAAAGGCCACAGGACACCCACTGCCTAATTAGCAGAAATAGAGGTTATAATGACCTGATCTAGGTTTCACTGTCCACTTCAAAGGTATTTTCGTTTTGCAAGCTTGGTATTTAGGCATTTATATTTAAAAGGATGAAAGACAAATCAAGATGAAAATAAGGAAAAACTATTTATACATCTAAAAAGAGTATAACAATGCATGGTTATTTATTAATAAATATCTGTGTCTTTTAAGACAAAAAACAAACCTGCACACATGTACTTATAGTGGCAATTAAAATATGGACATATCTAAGACTATTTTGTAATAACTGTACTGCTGTGTCTTGCCAACTTTCTATTGCACACAAGATGCTCAACCACTAGATTAAAACTTTTGCATTAATTAAAAAAATTATTTCATATGAAATGTAAATAAATAATTTATTTTATACACAATATGTACATGAACATACATAAACATGTAACTGAAAAACACACTGCAAATAATTTTGTGTATCAATTCACTGTAATGTTTAAAAAAGGCTTCTGAGTTTGGTTGGCCCAACCTCCTGCACTGAGACAGGCTCGAAGATACCTGTAAAGATTTTCATGTATATTATGAAATAAAAATCGATATAAATCCATTTCAAATTAAATCAGAAATTATGACAGCAAATATATTGCCTAACTGAACAACAAACTGCCAGAGTGATTTAAATTAAGTAACAGAAGTACTGGCCCTAACCTGTTAAGATGATGGGATACTGACTAAGTATTTATAAAAAGTGTGTAGGACTATTTTGATAAGTTTTAAGGGTAATTTCCTTCCTCAAATGAAAAAAATAATTTCTTTGTAGGTTTAATGACAAACTGATTGGAAGTTACAGAGACAAGAGTGCTTTTTTCCCCCCATTTATTCTATGAAGGAAAAAATAAACAAGATAATTAACAGGATGTATAGGATGAGAGAGAGGTATTATATGCTGATTGTAGGAAATCAATCAATCTCTGAATAATACTTAGTCTTGTCTAGTAAAATTAAGAATTAATAAAATATTTTTTATTCTTGAACACAGTTTTATTTAAGTAATGAAAACCATCAAAAATGGTATTTTAAATGTTTAATTTTTTTATTTCATTCAAATTTAATTGCTGGAATTTTTAAGTGAATTAAACTTGGCGAACTTTTCTCAGAATATTAAAAAAATAAATTAGAAAATGGAATTAATATTTGTGGGGTAATGCAACTACTTAAATGTGAATTGGCAAGAGATATATTTCTGGGTAACAAGTAGGAATGTACTAACCTAAATGTTCAGTAGCACAATCATTTAGGTATACAAAGATAGGATTTTTCTTGCCCAACTGAGACTTTTAAAGTTAGCAGAGAGCAACCAGCCTTTCTGAAAGTCTGTTCTCTTTCAGAAATTCTCCATGCTCACTCTATGAGAAGGAGTTGGATTTATACAAGTTACTCTTTAATGTGTGAGGCAGTTGAGATGATTCCTACCTACATTTAGTTATTGATATTGAGGGGGGTGATGCTTGTAGATTTAGAAAGCATTGAAAGTCATAGGCAAGTCTAATTCCCTGATGAAAATCGAGAGAAGACATGAAGTTCCTTTTGTATTTGCCCTCCCAGTTCTCAAAAAGTAATTTTCAGAGCTCTTCCATCCTCTTGTGGTGGGATAATAAAATGGACTCATGACTTCTCTTTCTCTCCCTCTTTACATCTGTAGTTTAGCTCACCCCAAATGCTGCTTGTGGACAGGATTTTCTTTCAGGTTTTTGTGTCCTTTTTAAAGTGTTATTATCTACAGTTATAAGGAAAAATCTTATTGATGCAGCACCTGAAAGGATCTTTTCTTATCATTCCTCAATGTAGCCAGTCCTTTGATTAATCAAAGCCATAGAAAAACAAGACTTTCCTCTTCTGTAGAACTGTCATGACACCTGGGGCAAAATTTGACTGTCATTTGACCCAAGCTGCTGTTAACATATATAGTGTAGAGCGGAAAAAGCAGACACTAGCAAGAGTTAATTCCAGAAACCTATAGCTCCTATAATATGTCATGCTAACCCTTATAGCACATTTGCACACTTGAGTGGACACTTTCTGGTGGTTGACAGAATCTAACACCCTTTTTTCTTTGTCTGATTCATTGCTATTAAACTGGTTACTTCATGTGTCTTTGTGCAAACCCATATATCCTCAATATTTTTTACTTCTTCTAGGAAAATTCTTATTTATTTGTTATAATTTTTAGTTAGTCTTATCATTAACACCATTTGTAAAAAAACCCGACTATCTAGTGAAATAAAGGAAACTAGTTTTCACTGCTATTTAGTCATAGTTAAAGGAGTAGAAGTTTTAAAAAAAGAAAGACTGAAGGTCTTTCTTCAGAGGATAGATTTCTATGGCCCTTTCTTGTATTACTACTTGAACGTGGTTGACTAACCTCATTGAAACTATTTAAAATATTCAAGTTAAGTCTGGTACAAGACCAGGACTCTAGCCAAACTCTTCTATGTAAATCTGTTCAGTCCAAGGAGTGACTCTCTGAATAAAGGCTAAGGTAGATTCTCAAAATTTGGTGTCAGAACTGTGGAAAAAGGCTGGGAAGATTGCCTCAACTAAAATTGAAGCGGATATTATTAGTGTGACATGGAAGCTAGAAACATAATAAGAAAAGTTTTACAAAAGTTATGTAGACTTTTAGACAGAAAAGCATTCCTCCTTTGTCCCCTTTTTTACACTGGTTTGTAAATCTTAACAGAAAATAAGATCCTCATTATGAATTGTTCTGTTCATCAAATAATCCAGTGGATAAAAAACTAGTGTTTCTGTATATGAAATGATTCTACAAAGAAAAGTTTATTTTTAATTTTACATACACTTTTCCTATTATTTATGGAGCAGCAAAAGAAATAATCATGTTTACTCCTATGAATGGCAAATACTGTTTCATAATCAAGGACTTGTTTCTAAACTCTCAATGGAAATTGACTTTATAAGTGAATGCAACCTCTTCCTAAGAATGCTTATAAATGTTTGTAATTCAGCTCAGAATTCTTCTTTTTTTTCCCATTATTTTTCTAAACAATAAAAAAATAGTCCTTGATATTGAAAGGAAAATGTTAACATCATTTGCCATTAGTCAGAAGTGTAACTTCATTAAAGCAGAAGGCCATATAATCCCTACAGGAGCTCTCTGCAGGAAATACTTTATTCTTACTTAGCATATCTGTGAATTCTATCAGCATTAGTGTCTTTCACAATGTTTGTTGCTCCTGAATATTTATGAAGGACTGTCCAGTGACCTGCTTAGAATCTCCAGGTTTGTTCTGCCTTAACAATCTCTCAAGTAGAATGCAATCAGAACACTCATTCTCCCTCAACAGCAGCGATCAATATGGCAGAGGCCAAGGAAATGTCTGCAGAAAAGAGATTTCTATCAATGAAATGGAAGAAAGAAAACAAAATATAGGATTGGACTACAACTCACAAAAAAAGCCTTAATACCTAAGTCATGGTAGTCTCTCCTCTGTTTATCTTTACATAATCACATCACTACATTATAATGTTCACCACAAAAACTCTCCACAGAAAAAAAGAGGTAGCTCTTTTTGTAATAAATTTGGAGAGCTTTTGAGATCAGAGAAACAGTGTTCCTTCATGACTTATTGATACATTTTAATTAATAATTTAAAAGTTTGGATTAATTTAACTACGACCAGAAGGTTTCAGGTTTTTTAGCTGCTTTTTGGCATATTTAATTTTAATATTATTGCAACTCTTCATTAAACTTAAATACTCAGTCACTATTAAGCTATGGGTTTTGTTATCCCCCTGAAAATTATGTCCCAAATTCCCAAATACATACATGTTACAGGCATTATTTGAGAATGTTGATGTAACGTGTAACACTCTTAATATAGCACTGTCGTCTTATTGACCTTATAGTTGCTCACGCTCAGTAGATTAATTCCCTTGTATTTATTAACATCTAAAACCTTAACAGTTTTTCTCCTTTTAATTCCTCTGGAAGATTCTACACCCACATTTTATTGCACATTTTTATAGTTGTTTGCATTAACTGTCATGGTGAAGAGCTATCCCCAGCATTATATGCAGGTACTCCCTAGATATGTTCACGTAAACCAACAGATTACTTTCTTTTTATTTTCAAAGAATCACAGAATAGGAAAGGTTGGAAGGCACCACAGTGAGTCATCTGATACAACCTCTCTGCTCAGGCAGGGTCATCCAAGAGCACCTTTCACAGTATTGCGTCCAGATAGTTCTTGAATACCTCCAGTGAGGGAGGCTCCACAATCTCACTGGGCAATGTGTCTCAGTGTGTGGTCACTTAAACAATAAAGTTCTTCCTTATGTTCAGGTGGAACTTCCTGTGCATCATTTCCTGTCCATTGCCTCTTGTCATATTGGTTGATACCACTGAGAAGAGCCTGGAAACACGCTCTTGACACGCTCCTTTTACTTTCTTATAGACAATGAGGACCCCTCTCAGTTGACTCTTCTCGAGTCTGAACTAGTTCAGCTTTATCATCCTTTCCTTCTAAGAGAGTTTTCACAGATCTTTGATCAACTTTGAAGCTCTCCACTGGACCCACTTCAGGAGCTCCATGTCTCTCTTTTACTGAGGAGCCCAGAACTGCTCTCAGCACTCCAGATGCGCCTCACCAGGGCTCAGCAGAGGGGCAGGATCACCTCCCTTGACCCGCTGGCAATGCTCTTCCTAATGCACCCCAGGATACCTTTGGCCTCTCTGGCTCCAGAGAGCTCTGCTGACTCATGGGCAACTTTTTGTCCTCCAGGACTGCCAGATCCTTCTCTGCAGAGCTGCTTTCCAGCAGGTCAGCCCCCAGCCTATGCTGGTGGGTTGTTCTTCCCCAGGTGCAGGACCCTGCATTTGTCTTGGTAGAATTTCAGACAGCTCCTCTCTGCCCATCTCTCCAGCCTGCCAAGATCTCTCTGAAGGGCTGCACAGCCCTCTGGGTCATTCCTCCCAGCTTTGTGTCACCAGTGAACTTGTTGAGGAGTCATCTGCCCCTTCATCCAAGCCATTGATGAATAAGTCAAACAACACTGGTCCCATTATTGAACCTTGGGGGACACCACTGTGACAGGCCTCCAGTTAGGCTCTGTGTCATGGATAAAAACCATTTGGGATCTGCTTTTCAGCCACTTCTCAATATACCTCACTGTCCACTCATCCAGTGCACACTTCCTCACTTTGCCTGTGAGGATTTCATGAGAGACAGAGTTGAAAGCCTTGCTGGAATCAAGGTAAACAATATTCACTGCTCTTCCCTCATCCACCCAGGTTTTTTCATTATAGAAGACTATCAGGTTGATGAGGCATGTTTTATCTTTAGTGAATCTATGCTGACTACCCTAATCTCCTTCCTGTCCTCAATGTGGATAGAGATGGCCTCCAAAACAAGGCTCTTCATCACCTTTCCAGGGATTGAGGTGGGGCTGACTGGCTGGTACTTCTCTGGGTTCTCCTTCTCACCCTTTTTAAAGACCAGGGTGAAATCTGTTTTCATCCAGTCCTCAGGCACTTTCCCTGACCACCATGGCCTTTCAAAGATAATCATGAGAGTCTTTGTTATGATGTCTGCCAGATTTCTCAGCATTCATGGATGCATCCCATCAAGCTCTATTTTTCAAGTGAACTCTTAGGAAAATAGAACTAAATCTTCCAGGAAATATTTTTTCCTGTGTAGAATAGCTAGCAGCACCTTGGCCCACAGGCTACAACTTCTGGAAACTAAAAGCCACTCCTGAAAACTTTTTATGGCACATGTCTAATGCTACCTGTATGAGCAGGAAACAAAATTTAGGATATCATAGAGTAAAAATACATTTAACAAGAAAAATCAGGAATGTTATTGAAAATAAATATGTCCCAGAAGAGAATAATAATCAAGTAAAAGTATACTACTACTTGTTTATAATCCCACTCCATTTTTACTTCAATTTAGTCTGCATTTCTTTTGTTTTCTGATTTAATTTTGGTGGACAAAGTTCTCTTTTAAGGTGAAAAGTAGATGTGGATAGAGAGGGAGTATTGTTAGGTATTCTTTAAATTGTTATGAAAAATCTTTCACTTCAAGAAAAAAAAAAGAAAAACCATCATGTTAAGTTATAAAATCATAAGGCTAAAACAAGGTTTTTTACCTAATGCAGGGGCATACTATTAGATTTCAAAACAAATATACATGGGTATGTGCAGATTAAAAAAAAAAAGGGAAAATTGTCAAACAAATGTGAGTGAGAAGTTTGCCTGGGAACTCTGGGTAACATAGAAAGCTCCAAATGAGAGATTGTTGAGATTAAAGTGTTTTTCTCTATTTGACTTTTGCTTTATTCAGAGACAGTCAAGTTTGTTATTCTTTGTAAATAAAGACAGTTTTGACAGAAATAACTTGACTTTATCTTGTTATTCTCCTGAGTATATTAGTTAGTTATTTTTTCCTACACATTTGAACAAAAGTGTTTGTTTTCTGGAAATGGAGCTTGCATAAAACAACCATTCACATATTCTGTGAATTTTAATATAACAAAGTTAAGCTTTTGAGTTGATATAAATTAACAAAATAAACCAGATCTGATTTTTTTAGAACAAAAAGGATCATATACTTCAATAAAACAAAATTTTAAAACCCCGTCTTCATAACTTCATGTGGTAAGAGCTTTGTTTTCTGTAACACTTAAGAGACTTAATATGTAGTTTTGTGATTGGCTCAAGTTCTGGTCAGTCCTGCTGCTCCACCCAAAAATTTTATGTAATGTAGAGGAGCTCTGCTATTCTTTCTATTTCATCCAGGTCACAAGTGTCTGTTGGTTTCCATTTTGACAGCTCTTGTTATCCATTATCTGACTCAGCTCAGCTCAATTTCTAGATCATCTACAAGGGGAAGAAGGACGTGAAAGAGGGTGGCTGGTGTGAAGAAAGTTTCACCATCATCCTGCAACTATGAAGACTTACATTTTCTTGGAAACACTACCTAATATTGCTTTGGGATTGAGAATTTTATGGCTAGGAATATAACGATTGCTCTTTACTTCTGTAAGTAGGCATCCAAATAAAAAGACTATTTTCAAAACCAGAGTAGAAAGCCCAGTCACTATAATGAAACATTACAGGGGATTCCCTATGGGAGCCTCATAAAACATTTTGAAAATTGATCCAGCTGTTTAATTTTCCTTCAGTTTTGAGCAGTATGCCTAATAAAAGCCATCCTGACAAAATGCTGCAATGCTGGCTGAGTACTGACTCACAAGGAAACTTGATATGCAGAAGATGATCAATTTACTTCCCACAGTAGCTCTTTTTCCTTTTGTTTCATTTTTTTTAAGTTTGCCATCTAGATATTGACAGCTTTCATACTGTTTAGCTTGTAAAGGCTGACAAGAGCACAGCCCAAGGGTTGTATGGCTGTGTTTCATGTAAGTCCTTCAGACTTTAGGTGGTGCTACAGCCAACCAGCCGTTCACACACAGCCAGCCATTCTGACAGAAATCTGTAATCCTTCTCTTAGAGAAGCAGTACTCATTGAAGCACAATTATTCAAGTATATGATGAAGGATAATATCACACGGTCGAGTGAAACCCAAACTTTGATAATACACAGAATTTATGTAATTTTAGGACTACTGTATGAGGCATTATCATTTCAAGTGACTGGTATATTCTAGTTTGTGTACAAGGAGGTATTCCATTATGAAAAATATCAGCTTTGTAGCATCTAGTTACAATTCTAACTACTATCCTGACAGAACTTATGATAATAATTACACGGTGAAGAGAAGGATGGCAAGAAAATGGTAATGTTTTTTCTTTTTAGGTAACTATTAAAAGACTTTGGAGAGAAACTAAACAAATGAAATCTCGTCGTCTCTAGAGCCTAAGCAATTGTAAATAAGATCCTTTTTCTTAATTTTATCATAATAGAGACTAAGTTAATTTTCTGAAGACAGATGGGCTTTGTCTTATCTCTTATCCAGCAGTTCAGTAGTTAAAATATTCCTCCAGATTGTGAGAATCTTGAATTTAGCTCATTTTCCACCTGATGATGGTTTACATTGTGCTCATCTGCTGTGAATATGCCATTTTCTTCAGGGAATTTTAAAATATATTGTGAAAAGTAAGAATGCACAGCTTAACCTAGTTATATTAATTCTGAAATAATCTCATATTACTTCAAATAAGTATGTAGAAGTAGATACTATATTTAGGAAGGGAGAGATGAACACTGGTAACCGTAAAAGAGGAAGGACACAAACACAGGCAGTATCTACTAAATAGGCTATAGAAATTGCATTTATTCTGCATTTATTCCCTGCCTCGTGATTTTACTACGAAAATTTTAGTTTTTTTAAAGGAAGACCTGTGAGAATCACTTTTTTTTTTTTTAAACCATCGCCTGTTAACCAAGGTGTATTCTCAGGCAGGTTCTGCTAGAAACGTCTCTGTTGGAAACTGAGGTTGAGGTGAATATTTCAGCTATTATGGCAACATGGACATGGAATCCTAATATGTTATAGGAACTCTGAGATTATTTATTTAACTGAGCTGTTGAGGGTCTGTGTGATTAGGGTATACAGGAGACAAGGACCTATCACTAGATAGCAAGAATGTTATGGGGAAAACTTCAATATCAAAATGCTTACTTGTCTATAGTTTGAATAAAATTTTTTATTTAGTTTCTGAAATATTTTCATGGTCTCTAAAATGTGTTGAAGAATTAGAAGGCTAGTTAAATTAGCTAGTTAAATTAAATGGGGAAAAAACACATCTTCAATGATTGATATAAAGAGATTATGATTTAGAATTGTTTGATTTCAGAATATAAATAAAACTCATAAGGTAATAGCATTGTTTCTTTACCTTAGAAGTGACATTTATTTATACATAAATAAATCATCCTATCATAAATATCACAAGTCATATTTTGTATAGCATCAGGAGAAACTTTAAATATTAACAGTTAAATAATAATAGTAATAAGAAACACATAGTATGGAAGAATGTTGTATAGATGAAATAGAAGATAGTGTTTTAAATTGCACCTTCACCTGAGCTGGGACTTGCCACTTCAGACATTTTACATCAGAAATACACTCTTATTCCACGATTTCTCATCAGTTGTGTACTAAGGTATGAAGTGTTCCACTTAATACCACAGCTTATACAAATAAACATGTTTGATTTTGATGAATCTGAGCTTGCTTTTTGATGAATACTATTGAGACAGCTCATTAAAAACTAGGCTTTTTTTTTTTTTCACTTTGGTCACATTACTATCTAGAACAAAGTCAGACTGATCTGCAAGAAAAAAAGTTATATAATGACTTGGATTTCACCTCTGCTTATTAAAACAACATCAGAGCCATGTGCTGCATTTTCCAAGAGAAGGATTGATATAGTCATGACACGTTTAGCACGTATAGTCAGAAGTTTAACACGTATTGTCAGAAGTTTTGCTATATGCTCTTCTATTAGCAGGGAGAGCTGCAGACAATCAGCAGTTTCTGTGTGCAAAGCAGGGCTGACATTAGCAGTATCAATGGCAAACAACCAGGTTTGGGATCGAGAAAAGCAGCATAGCCATGGAGATGGTGCCAGGCCTAACCTCACAAACCCTGCAGCTAAGTACAAGTGATGAGGCTACCTGTGGCTATACCAGTTCCACTAAGAAATGTCCTTAAAGCTTGCATGAATAGTTTTGCTGCATTACATCCTTTGTGTGCCTTGAATTCACAGTTATAGAAAACAGAGGGTTTGATGAACAAAGTTTGTTATTTTTCATCCTCTTTCTTTTTGCAAATATAATCTGAAGTTTTGAAATATTTGTTAAAAGCCTTTATTTTCTGGCTCTATCAATTATTTATGTTTCAGAGTATTTCTTTAGTAGGGTTCAGTAGAGAAGGCCTAGGAAGTAGGAACATGATTCCTTCCATTTAGTGTGTAACTGTAACAAAGACTTTGAGTGGCTTATTTGAAAGTGGTAATAAAAGTGGAAAAAATGTTGAAATTTTTCTCTTAGTTGCTATGTCACAGAGTTTCTGAAGGAAAAGAAAAAAACCTCTGATCAATGTTTCAATAAAAATATTTGTAAAATTGATTGCTTCTCATTTCTCTCTTTTCTGGGCATGATTTATCCATGAATAAAGGTGAATTATATCACTTCCAGATATTATTTCTCTTGAGTGTCACAAGTGAGGAAATATGGTAAATGGAAAGACCAAGAGATATGCATATGTACCTTGATGGAAACTTCTCAGGCCTGAAGATTATTTTGCTGTGGTCAGAATTCAATTATCCTAAAGACAGGACAGCATTTTATTTTGAGTAAAACTTTGAGACATTTTTCCTCCTTTATGAAAATCCCAGTACTGAATTAAAAAGTTCAAAATAATTCAGATTTTTACTCTTCAACATTTGCTGCTACTAATTCTGATAGTTAACATGGAACAAAGCACTGAAATATATTTGGAACTTATTTACTTAATTCAAAACCAGGTATTATTCCGCCAGAAGGGTAAGGGAAAAAAACCATATAGCTAAGCGTACATAAGGAAAGAAAGAATCAATCCCATAATGTCCTGTCAAAACAGCTATAAAATTATTGATTAATAATTGATTGTATTTTTCAACTCTAAATATCTATGTGTAAATTTATATACATTGCTTTATCAAAATTAGATATTTTATTTTCTTTGAAAGGTTGAATACAGTGATGACTGCTGAGTTACTGGTCTTGGTTTTCAGTATGTGACATGACAAGAACCACAGAAGGTTGAAACATGAAGTAGTACTGTTGGGTCAATTTTGATTTGATACTACTGAAAAAATAACTTCTTCAGTGGACCATTCTTTCACAGATATTGCTGTAAGTATGGAGCTTATGTTGGTCTGATTATATATCTTGTATCACTACAATGTCTAAGGAGTTTGATCACCAAACACTTAAGACTGAAAGCTATCCTCAGCTGAAAATGTTTTTTAAGAATATAACTCTATATAACCAATATATATAGTTACTGAACTACTCAACACAGTTCATGGAGAATTTTAAAAGTACCTGGAGTGTAGGACAAGTAGGTGAGAATAGAACTTCTGCCAGACTGTGGCTCAGCTCCAAATATGTTATAAGCAATTTTTTAGATTTTTCTAAATAGATTTTTTAGAAAACCAAATACTAAAAATTGATTAAAAGATTGAACCTGCTTTTAAAATTTCTGCTTTCAGGTGGAAATAGAAATGGATGTGCTAGATGCTGCTGGCAGTTTTTTTCTCACAACATTATTATGTTTGGGAAAAGATAATTTAATGAAGATTTCACAAGAACAACTACTTCTGTGTGATCTACAAATAAGTTTAGCCTGTGATTTTATAAATTATTTATATAACCAATGTTTATTTTACATTTTCAGTACAATGGCATATGTTCATTTCTATCAATATTTCTATTAAGTACTTTCATGAAAATAAAACTTTTCCCTGCTTCTTTTCTATCCTAGGAAAGGACTTTGTTTATCATCTTGATAGGATTTGTTTGTTTTTTTCATTGTTCATTTATTTGCATAGGTGCAGCTAAGGATGAGTAGGTTGTTATTTCCAAAGTAAAACATAAGACAAAAGCTTTGGAATGAAAACTGCAAATTAGTGGGCAAGTGAATCCACAGGTGAGGTTTATTGCTAAATTCAGCTTTATGGAGAGATTCACTACTCACACAAGATTTTCTTTGCAATATGCTGTTTTATTCTTCCAGTGGGAAGCAACCTAACACAGTATTATGGACCAAAGGAAGGCAGGATATCTTAAGCAGGTCAGTCACAGAGGACTTTGAATTGCTTTCTATAGTTAGTTAAGAGCAAGTGAAGGGTGACCTACATAGCTGAGAGAATTCTGGTGTTTATTTGAAGTAATTGGAGCTTTTCAGGGTATACGTCTCAGTTGCTAGAGGGAAGCTAAAATAATTAAGTCTAAATCTTGTGTCTAGATCTGTGTCTAAAAGCACAGACTATGGTAATCTCTTAAAAATATAAAGCGTAGATATTTTGTGTTTGACTCTTTTTATTACAATTTTTGATACAACTCCTCACAGTAATAAGGGAACCAAAAAGACCACAAGATAGTAAACCTACTTAAAAATGCCCTCAGCTGGGAGGATTATTATGAATAAGATAAATCCCTTTCAAATGCTATTCCTACTTGCTTCTATGGCTACCTGGTTATTCTGTTGATTTTAGTGATAGGAATCACCAAGAAGTTGCAGTAGGTATCTGAAATGAAGGAACAAGGGGTTTGTGTTTCACCTCTGGATATCCCACATCTTTTTCTATGTGTCTTGTGGTAGGTAACGTGAGGGTCTTGTGATTCTTGTGGGACAGTAAAAAAACCAGCAGCCCATACTTTATTATATGTAATTTAAAGAGGGAAAAATGTAAAATTTCTAATATATTTTAGAATCAACTGGGGGAGTAAAATAAAAATTTGGGGTGCAAATCCCTAATGTAATGGAATATTGCACAGAAATATGACTGCACTTATCCACTGCCCACAGACCAAAGCAGTCACCTATTGAAGATGGTGTAGGTCTCTATTTCTTTAATTATGGCTGCATATCTAATGATTCAAGATTTTTTTAACTTGATTGTCATTTTTACTTGTTTCTCTGTTATCACATATTAGGAAAGGAACGCAGATACACTATTGCCCAATACTTTTTGAAAGATACATATTATAAAACTGTGAGTAATTCAAAGCCTGTATTAAGAATTACTTTTATGATGAGTTTTAAAGAAAAATAAGATAGGATAATTAGTTATATATTCATAAAATATTTGATTTTAAATGAAAATATTTTAGAAGCATTACTAATGGTAAATGCATTCCAATTTGAATGTTTGTTAAGTTCTGAGAACTGATTTGAACACATTTCTTTGAAGTTTTTGATAACTTTTCACATTGATAGGCCTTTTTGTAATCTTTATGATATCTATCTTTTAAAGAGCACAAATAAGAATGACAAAATGGACATAATATTAACAAATGCTTAAAAATATAAAATATAATGAAGTATTATGGATTATTTTTATTGAGATTATAAACTGCTACCTTAATATTCTTTATTAGCTTTCTTTTCCAGTAAAAAGTTGCATTCAATAAAATCTACATATGACTTCTTCTTATTTTTATTCTTATAATTCTAATTGAAAGAGAAAAGAAAAAAAAGACAGGTCACTGTTTGTTAATTCACCCCTTGAATGGTGGCTGTTGTAGGTGTCTGGTTTTTGAGGATTACAGAGCTGTTTGGCACAGCCATAATAAATGACCCTGACATTATCTCCACACTAATGATTTTCACACGGGACCATAGCTTTTGTGAGAAAACTGAGCAGTTTATAAGTTTATAAGTTTAACAGGAGTTTCCTGTTGTATAATTCTATCTGGAAAAAAATCTTCCCAAAGTATTTACAGTCAGTCTTTCATGCTGGTTGAATCTGTAGATCAGGTGTCTTGGACTCATATTTTGCTGAGAGATTTAAAATTGTCAAAACTTGTTCTTGAAAACTTTCTGGGTGTGTGTTTTGTTCTGCTCTGTATTGTTTTGTTCTGGTTTGGTCTGATTTGTTTGAGGATTTTTTCCCTCCCTCATTAAAACCTGGCTTTTGGATTGGCTTTAGCAAAAGGCTTGCCTCACTCATGTGGACTTGAAGAGTGAATAAAAAGGTTAATATAAGGAGCAATAGCTTTGAACAACCACAGATATTTCCAATTTATTAATGTAAGGTAAAGTGGCTAAATTTCACTCACTGGGAATACATTTAAATTCTAAAAACTAACAAAAAACCCCAAACTAACAAACCCAAAAAACCCTCAAGAACTTTTAAAATTTAAAAGTAGTATGCATATGTTACAGTTGAAAAATAATAAAATATTTGAAATTATATTATTTTTTCTATTATTTCTTTAAATTTATGCTGTTCAGTAATTTATCCTACACATAATTGCTAACATTTGTGTGGACATAACATTGATTCATACAATTTACCCAATGTGTAGAAAACTAATTTATGGAGGAGAAGAAGGAAGAAAGTGGAAGTCAATATCCATTTCTACTCATGGATTCAGCCAGCTGTGCCATTGGAATTGTATTTTGGATCTAAGCAGGCCATTCCATCGTACTCATGAAATTTCTATGGCTCAGCCACTTTCAAAAGTCTCTTTAGTGCTGAAAGGAGTCCTTAAGCTTTACAATCCTGTTAAAGCCTTCATTTTCCACTCAGATTAACCTTTATACTTTGAATCATTGGGGTATTCATCCTTGCTTGAAAGAAAACTGAGGAATCTATGGGAAGTAAGAGACAGGAGTTCATCGTTTTGAGGTCTGGCTTTTTTGTTTTAATGTGGGGGAAGAATAAACCTCTCTTTCTGAACCCTACAAATAAAAATGCCTCATTCTAAGGAAGAGACATAAACTATCAAATGTAATGAAATGTTTTTGTTAAATAATAAGCAACAGAAGCATAAAGAAATAAATATTTTTCATAGAGGTAAAATATATACAACTATAAAATCATAAATATACTGGAGAATTATAATATGAATTTGTAAATTGTATGCAAATAGCTTGAAACCAGATCTACAGAGACATAAATAAAGCAACAAGACTGAAAGGTTTATATGTTGGCTTGTTTATAGAGTAGCACAAACATTTTTCTTTTTTAATTGGCAATTAATTTTCGGCAGCCATCTAGGTACTTTCATGTCAAATTACTTTCCCTATACTAAACAAGATTAGGCATCCAAGCAGCAAAGCACTTATGTGAAAAGTGAGAAACTGACTGTCAAGTAGATATTTTCCACATATAACCAATTAAAATGTTTCTTTTGTGATGAATGGGTGTTGTAATTCCACATCTTGTATTTCCACTTTGGTCTGCACACCTGCCTAACTTCATGGTTCTAATGTCTGAAGATAGATAAAGGCAATGCTGAGTTCTCTTACTGTTCCTCTTGCTCTTTAACTCTAGGACAAATGTGGTATACAAGCATCTGTTATTGAGGTCTGAGTCATAAATAATATATCCAACCAGTAATGCTGCCCATACATATTTTAGTTCAGATGAATACCCACAATAGAATGTATGAATGTAAGCTTTTTAGCAGGTCATTGCTTTGATGATTTTTTTCTTTTGCTTCACTTCAATATTTTTTCAAGATATCTCTACAACTGGAAGTAGGGCTACTGACACATAGGGTATAAAATAATGTATTATTGATACTCTTCAAATGAATGACATAAAAAGGAAAATATTGATTTTAAAAAGATGTATCATTTTTCTTATTTCACAGAAGACTGATGCAGGTTCATGTGGCTATCAATATTATTTGAATTAATGCATATTCCTTACTATTGATTGCTTTAACAATGATTGTCATAACTGATTTATGGGCACTTAGGCATGCTAAATTTTTAAAAAGGCAAATATCAGATTTGTATATATAGATGGATTGACTTGAATAAACAAGATTGCTAAATGTTAATGACACAGTGTTTGATGGAATTTACATTATAATACATTATGTTCAATACTTTGTTTTTGAAGTGCTACTGAAAAACCTCAAAGATTTCTTTGAGAAATTTTACTGTAGGACAGATTCTGTTTTTCTCATTCGTAGTATGTTATTCAATAAGTCATACCTTTGATTTCAGTGGGATTTATTATAAGTAAATAAAATAAAGAAAAAAGGCTAAATAGACCTTAAAAGTCAAGGATGGCACCTATTCAACTGGAACCCAAACAGAAAAAAAATGTGGGAGGGAGAGAACCCAAAACTTTTCATATGAGATGACTGTCTTTAAAACAAAAATAAACCCAAAAATGACCAGAACACAGTGATGGAAGTGAGTGTAAAGAATTTATGGCACACAGAAGTGAAAATCTCTATTTCAGAGGAAAAACCTTGAATTACAGAGAAAAATCCTGGACAACACAGTGCAGTGACTTGAACTACCCAAGTGCTTGGTTATAGTGAACAAACTGTTTGGGGCACCATCTAGAAGGTATATAAATTTTTTCCTGTGTGTATGTCTAAAGGACAAATATTGGCTAAAGTTGGACTCAGAAGAGTGTGCTAGAGAAAAAACTAGGGATTCATTTCACATCAAGTTCAATATCGATAGGATTGTTGCTAGTTTTCTACAATGAATCAGTTCACCCCCACATAATAAATGGAGGAAAAACACCTGAAGGACAATGCATCTAAACAGTAAATGGGTTTGCAAAATAACTGATACTTTTGAACCCTTTTATTCCCCATTGGCTGGAAAGGGAAACCAAGATGATTACTTTGGCTTTACTAGACTATGTGGTAAATATTTCAAATTAGGTGAAATGTATTCCATTTATTTGAAGAGTGCTTATAAATGTCCCAGTAAGTAAAAATGCCTGGATTCTGTTAGGACTTGAGGAAATTAAGAATGATCAGGATTTAAGTTAGAAGCCAGCACAAGAGCCTGCAGTACATCCATTAAGGCCGTTTCGCTAGGATAGGTATCACGTTTGCGTCACACCAGTTAACCAATCTTTCTATCAGAAGAAATCTTGAACTAAGCACAGGAGCATTTAAGGACTGTTTTTTCCCATCCAAACCCTAATTGCAAAAGTTACTGATGAGTTTATCTTTAATCATGTCAGTATCTTTCTGACTTAATTGTATCATACTGTATTTAGAGATAAGCATACACTTACATTGCTGTTTATTTGGTACATTTATTTGCTTTGGTTTCAGTCATTTTGGTTTTTTGAAGAGACATACACAAAAATTTGATCAAGGACAGAGCATTAGGGTTAGGAAAGAGCATGGTCAAATTTTTAGCCATGCATTTTTTCAAAGATAATGCCTCACCTCAAAAACTTGAGAGGCAACTATCCTAAATTCACATGGGATTTAACTGTAAAAATATTAATTGCAGTTACTAATAGAAAAAATGTCTAGACTGCCTTTATATCAAAAACATTTTTATTTTTTTTTTGTTGTAAACATCTTTTTAATTTACAATTATAAAATTTCTAATATGTAATAACTACATATTTGGAGCTCAATTGCATACCACTCTTACCATAGTTGCAACAAGGCAGCTGACATCTGATAATCCTTGAGATGCTTGGAGTTCTGTCACTCTTTTATGACCCAGATTTGGGTAAAATAGGTTAGAAAGAAACTTACCATTATTTTTTTGTTCAGAATTTTTTAACTATGTAACGGCATAGCAAGTGCAGCACAATTACAAGAAAATTAGGTTTGTTTATCAGTTAAAAAAATAAGACATTCTGCAGCTAATACTGTGAGAATCATGGCAATTGCACTCCAAAAATTAAATATCATATAATTAAAAGTACATATGGTAGGTTTTATTTAGTAGAACAGACTCACAGAGGCTGTCACCTTAGTTTTTAAACTTTTACAACACTTCATGCTATGATTAAGAAAATGTTATATTCCTTTATATACTCATACCGTTCCTTTCCCACTCAAAGGGATTAATGTTTGCAATGTATTCAAGGTCTACACCAGAAAAAAATATAATAGCCATTGGCAAAGCATGTTTAGAAGACAGTCTTGGACGCTGGTGCCGTGATTCAGAAAAGAAGTTTGTTTTCCAGTACACACAGACTTTTTTCCTATCTCTTATTATGCTTTTGTGTCAGCTTCTAGGCTAAGGGACCTGAAAGCTTCTCTTGCATCCTAGGATCATATATTCACACATTGTATCCTAAATTTATGTTAGATGAGGCATGGGTGTATTTCACTATGTGTTGCTGCTACTTCTCTTAGGAGTTTTCAACCAGAAAAGAAACTTACACAAAGAATGAATTTTGAGAAGACCTTGATTAGATAGTATCTATAGCCAGGTCTAAAACCTAGGAAGCCTCAACAATGAGAGGAATGGGATAGTGGAGTAAAAGAATAAGTCTAGATCTAGTCCAAGACCTTGAGACCACTATGGCTTATCTTATTTGACTGTGAAACAATAACAAATATTCTTTTCCTTTTTCATAACATGAAGACAGGAAGACAGCTGTATCAATACTAGCAGTACATGCTCACAGGTTAGAAGTAAGCAAGTCTTACTTATTTGTACATGTAATTTCTCTAGTAGGGTCCTAAATGGCTACAGTAATGGAAAAATAGGCAAGTCTCTGGGAGGCCTTCCGTATATCCCCTGAATGAATCTAATCCTTACATCTGAAAGACTCTTACCATGTAGACTTGCACAAAATTACAAACCCACTACTACAGCATTTCTATCATGATACAGAATATGCTGCAGTCTAGCTTGTCTATACATCCTCTCTGGAGGACATTTTTTCCCATCTGCCACAGGAACTGCCATTTGAGGAAGATCACAAAGTCCTGTTAAAAAAGTAATTTCTCTATGGATAATGACTTACAAGGAAGAAGAGGCATGTTAGCTCTTCAAAAGCAAGTCTTCATGACTGGTGGGTGAAATGCAATTTACTATTGACGTTAATAATGCAGATGGGAAGTAAATGGGTTTGTTGAACTTTAAATGCGAATCCTTCATATATGCTGTAACATTTCCTAAAAGTTACTATTCGGAAACCACATCAATAAATATTATCAGAAAATATTGTCTCCCTCTTCCTGATGTGACTTTGTCAACAAAGCCTTCGTAGCTTCATGTGCCAAAGCAGTTTGGAGGAGGAAAAGAGTTATAAGATTCATTAAACTATCATTATTCACTGAATCAGTGATGCTGCATACTATGGTCTTTACTATGGTTTTGACCTAAGCTACTGTGCTTGGCTTTGAAATGAAGTAGGCCAAGATTATCTTTTGGATCAACTAATACACTGCAAAGAAAAGGGAAATAACTAATTTCTGAGGAGTGAAAATTTCTTAGATTATATGAATTTGTCAGTGATGGTAATTTGAGATGATTTAGTTAGCCCATAGGAAATACTGGACATAATTGATGTAAATCTGGAAAACAACATTTTGTTTCACAAACTGGAAATACAAATCAAAAAGATGAAAAATAAATTTCTGTGCTTCAACAACAGTTGAACAACAGTTCTTATAACAGCAATGTATATTATGCTTACAATATGAATCCTTTCTGATTAGTAAAATGTGCATCATTTTTATATTATAGAAGGTTTCATGCACACAGAAAACTGTCCCATTTTTAATCAGAAAAAAGTAAATCCATACAGACTTCATAGCATAAAGAGACATCAAGATTGTCTTGAATTATGACATTAATATTTTTTTATTCCTCTTGGAACTTTGCTTAGTACACCCAACCTACCCTGTTTGCCTTTTTGTCACAGGTACATTATGCTGATATGCCTCGATGTCATTATAAAGATAGTTTTCTTTGTATAAACAGTTATTTTTGTTTTGGGCTGGAGTCCATAGTTATTTTCAAACCTGCTAACAAATTACACTTTGCCAGTCCAACTGAATCTTTCTCAGACATCCTGTACCAAATAATGCATGACCTCCTCGTTTCACAACATAAGGATTTAACATATGTTGTTTACAGTTATATGTTACCTTCACAAGTATAACACTCAGGGGAGTGAGGGGTTTCGGAGTATATGTTTCAGAAACACTGAAGTTTTCTGCAATTTCACCTTCGTAAGTAGCCTCTGACAAACCTGCCATGAGATTATAAGAAGCAGAGGACTCAAGATAAAGCTCAATTTTATATTGCATTGCTTTCACTTGCAAAGGAATTCAAACAATAACTTCTAAATTAAACAGCTGTGGAGATGTTAAGGTATTCTCCATGGACTCTGTGCTGTCGTCTGCAAGCTGATGATTCTGGAATTCTCAGGTATTGTCCCCATGAGGTGCTGTTTGCATTGACCTGTACATCTTTTCTGTGTATGTCCCAGTTTCTTTCCACAGTGTTTGTCCTTGAACTAACAATAATTGGCACTGTGAGACTGTGATTCATAATAAAAATATACAATCTGTAATGTTCCCTACACTGTACTTCCTACTCTTCTCCTGGTGTATTTGTTGCTAAATAGATTTTCTGATACTGTTTTGACCTCTTTCCATCTTCAGTAGCAGTCCAAATTAAAACAGTAATATTGCATATATATATTTTATGAAAGCAACCACAATTATTAGATTGTTTGTGTTTTCTTAATTTTGCATGCTATGTATGATATGTCCTCTCAGACTTAAGAATTGTCCCTTAACCTTTCATTGAAATCACTTGTCTACTGCAAATGCATTTCTTAAATTCAGCAACTTATTAATGGCTGGGTTTTTTGTTTCTGTTTTCTTTAACCAGTCTGTAAACATTCTAAAATCACTAACAACTTCTGAATTAGGGTAAATTTGTAGAATTTCTGCAATTTCCACGCTGGTTTAGGACTGTGTTTTTGTGAAGCAGCAGAAGATATGTGAAAATGTTTAGGTGCAACTCCTAATGCACTCCATAGAAGTGCTGCTTTTTTCTCATCATTAATATAATTATTGACAATAGCCTGTTACATTCTTTCAGTATAGGTGCTTCAGTCCTCTACTGAGCCCTCAAATGAGAATGTTTTCCCCAGGAAGACAGTTTAAGTTCCTTTTCCTTCTTTATTTGAGCTGCACTACACCAGTGCTGCAGGATGTGGTTTTAGCTCTACTTTAAATCTCCAAATAATTTGTCTTTTACTGTACATGTGGAATATGGTCTTGTGTTTCTCAGTAGCTATTGTGCCTTGATTGCTTGGGGCAGAGCATCTCAGATAATGGTATGTATTACCTGTGTAGGAGTGCACACAGTGTGTTGCAATTCCTACAGCATGTGACAAGCAGATAACTCCATGGCTCTTGAAACAAGGTTGGTTCTTTGAAAAGATGCTAATTTCACAGAAGTGAACACCAAAGTTATGTATCAGGTAGTAGACATTAACTAATAACACTCTTCTGCATCTAGCTCACAGAAGATGCACTACAGTTTGCCTTTTTTATATTTCCAACCCAAAAAGTATTTTATTTGTAACTAGAAACCATTTTGAGGTTATAAGAATAAGCTATAAGGATGAAACTCAACAACAAAGTAATAAACTGTTTTTTTTTTAATGTAGACTTATATCTTAAAGGAAGGGAATATCCTAGTCATATATTTTGCAGTTATTTATTAATACTGAGAGACTCTATACGGAGCATCGTGTTTACTCAATTCTCAATCTTCTTCTGAGTGTGAAGGGATATTTGGGTATACATAAATTTTCAGGAAAAGACTGGTTTTTTGGAATCGCAGTATTATAAAGGATGTGTTAGCATGTCAGGTTTTTGAGACAGGGAAGCCTGTGGATAATTGTTCAGATATTCAAGCATAAAGTACTTAACAAATAGAAGAAAAAACTATGCTTTACCTTGCACAAAGTTAGCTTTTTTAAGAGAAGCACTTAGCTGCAAAAGCAAGAGATCTAAATGGACACTACTATCAAGCAGCTAGGCTATCATTCTATCCACTACCATCAAAAGTATTTTGGTTTCCATATTTAAACAAGGGAGGCAAAACAAGGAGAAAGCTTTTTATGGTAGTGAAGCCAAGCAACTGGGATCCCTGTCCCAGTATGCAGGCATTGCCAAGGAGATTGGGAAAAATACAGAAACAGCCTCTGAAGGTGACTCCTATCAAGTGGGAGGGAAAGGTATTTTCTCTAGGATGATCTATTATTACATCAAGGTGCATAAAACACCATGGAGCAAGGTATGCAGTACCTGGGAGAATTAGCTATGCTGGAGGTACTCTATAAGGATTCAAAGTATGAGCAATCCCCTTATGAATGCAGGTGAAGTCCAGTGCGTACAAACCACGTGGTGGAACTTCCTGCAGAGTGTGCCATAGCCATGGGGCAACTCCTTGGCAATGATGTCTTGGAAAGAAAGAGAACAAAGAGTGGACTGTGGATTGATAGCCAAAGTCAGCTATATGAAAAAAGTATCTCTTTTCTGATACAGGCCTGTGTCTTGCCCGTGGAAAAACTGTTCAAGGATCTCCAGCAATTTAAAGCAGTGTCCCATGCCCCACTAGTATAGAACAGATTCTCTGCTACTGGGACCAGGTGCCCCTAATGCCTTAATTTTTAGCTTTCAAAGTTTCCAGATTCTGTACTGCATTAGTATATAACTCTGAACTTCATATAAAGTGTCAGCAAGTTCTCCTCACAGTTTAGTAAGACAAAACAATCCTTTTCCAGCCAGAGAACCAAGTTGTTGCAGCTTCAGACTAAAAAAGTACAAACAACAGCAAATTGAGGAGAGCAATCTGGGAGGATGAGACTTCATAACCTGAAGCTGTAATTGGACAATTAACCCCAATATGTAAATGGACTGAAACTTAAAAAAGTGTGAAAATTCATGACTCACCATCCATTTTCTTGGGTGGAGCCATGGCCAGGCTCTTGTCCTGCCCAAGGTGTATCCTTTGAAGGCCTTTCTGATAAATATGTACTTTATTCCTTTAACACTGTCTAACCTCTGTTCTAGGTAGCCTCTCAAGGCATCACCCTCATCCCTGTTCTAGATCATCTAGAATCTCTCTAATCACAGAGAGAAATGAGATCCTCCAGATCACAAGTTTGCTTTTAAAACAGGTAAAAAGAATGGCTCTCCATTGACTGCAGACAGCACCAGGAAAACCAGCTTAAGCTACACACCTAAATTTCAGATGTCTTAATTTAGGTGAGATCAATCTCTTCCCATGAGTGAAAGATTTCTTAAGACTCTTTTTAAGTTGGGAAAAACCCAATATCTTTCTATGCCAGAGATACTATTAGGCTAAATTAATATTCTTGAAGTTATTTTCATCTTATTATCTTGAGGATATTGTCAAAATCCAACCTGCCCTTGGAATACCACAAATGCAATACTATTGTAAGTTGGACAAATACATGTTATTGACTAACTTGTTACTATATTAAAAAAGTAAAAATTTCATATTATAAAGTTTATTCTCTTTCAAGAGAATTCTAGTACAAGATAGTTGATAATGAACTATCAAGCTTAACAGCAAACTATATCTATGTCAGCATTTTTATGAGTGGATTTATTCCCCTTTTATTCCTTTAAAATATCTAATAGACATGTTAATTATGAAGCCATTTATTTTTCATATTAAAAATCCACACAGAACTGGCCAATATGGCACCACTTGAAGACAACCAAAGATATGACACTACCTGAAGAGAACATCTCCAAAATTGCAGCTAAAATTGAGGTAGGACACTTTAGTGATCTTACACAGTGCTTGTGTTTAAGCAACTGAACCATGCTATTAGGAACTATCACGTGACTAAAATCATGGAAGAACTGATGGAACTGTAAAACATTTTCTGAACATATTAAATGTGTTTTGGTTTTGCACAGTCAAGTTTTTCACTTTTCTTCTTTGATTATTCCATTACAATTTTTATATTGGCAAATAAAAGTTAAAACCCAAAAATATTTCTTTTATCTAAAAAGTAACAATGGGCCTTTTTTGGGCCAAAATTATCAGAGTACAGATTTAAAAATACAATCTGAATTTAAAATCACTTTTTGTACATAGTTAATAATGGTTCATGGTGAAGGAACATCCACCCTTGAAATCACTGATGAAATATTTCTATAAGGTCACTTGTGAAGTATTTGCAAATGTAGTGTATTTATATGATAAATACACAGCTGCAGAGTGGTCTTTCCCACAAATTGGACAGAACATCTCCTAATGAAGAATTTTGCCTTTGATGCAATAATTGTATCACCTGAAAAGATGAAAGAGAATGAGCTTTACCTGAGGAGACATGCAAATGGTACAAATTCTAGTCCTAATTGCTAATGAATCAATTTTCATTGCAAAATTCTGAACAGAATGTTTGCAGTACATCCTCTGAAGTTCTGTCAAGTCATATTTTAGCTTATTTACTATATTGTCCTGGGAAAATGATTTCATGTGCTGGCATCTACAGCACAGTGTGTAACCACATGCTCTGTTAGTCAGGAGCTACTATTCAATCTTCCTACAAGCTCTTATACTGTATGTTGAAACACTAGTGCAGTCGACGTGTTGCTTAATTGCTGTCTAAGTCCTAATAACCTCAAAGAGAATAAGAGCAGCTACTGGCAATTTAACAGCACTAACATCGCAAGATGAATCTAGGTAATGGATTTAACATGTGAGGGACCAGTGGGCTAATTTACTTAAAACAAAATGTGATTAAATGATCTGAATACAAAATATCTTCAGCAGGTCAGGTACTTCTATACCGCGTGATAAACTGTTGGATGGATGCCCAAACCAGCTCTGGAAAGCTAGTCTTTCTAAACTGTCAGTTCAGAAAACAAATGTATCATAGCCTGGAGCAAACTTCACATTTTCTGAGGCAAAGGTGAGTCAGAAGTACTGCATTAAAAGTGCTGCTATGAAGCTCTAGGGAAGGTGATCAAAATAAGTTCCAAGTGGAGAGACAGATGAAATAGTAAATACTGAAGTATGATTTGTCTGGTATATTTAGATGGCTAACTGAGAAGAGGTGGATTGTACCCTAGAGTGCCTATTTATTTCCTTGCAGTATAGATGAACTACACATATATAAATATATATATATATAAACATAAAGATAAATCTGGCTTGATTCATTTGGATGCCACAATAGTTCAGAAATTTGACACAAAGTCTTAGAAGGGCCGGTTCCCTTCTGCTGTGGTAGCCATGGGCCAGATGGAAGAGCTGGAACATCTCAGCTGGTATCACTAGCCTCTGTTGTAAAAGCAAACTCAACAGCGCAGTGTAAGTGTGAGAAAATGAGATTGTATACATCTATATGTCAATCACTATATGTGAATATCTATCCAAGACCTCCATTTCCAAGCACTCATTATATTCTACTTCATTATAGGAGAAGAGATTTTGTTGTTTAAGAATCTTAATGTAATTTCTTTCCTGGATTAGTGTGAGGTGCTACTGCTGAATGTGCACTCGTAGGTGTTTTATTTGAGAGAGTTGGGAGAGATAAATACACAAAAACCCAGTGCCTTTTGCTGAGTTTTTCTTCATTCCTTCTTCCTGCAGTGATTTAGTGTCTGAAATTGAACTTCAATGAAATTTGAATTTAACACAGCGACAGGTCAGGCCTGAAACTATATGAAAACTAATATGCTTTCTGGTAAATGTAGCACAAAGTAGCAGGTGAAGAGAAGGCTGCATTCTAGCTAACCTTATTACCTCCCACTTGGGACAGATCTTCTCCCTTTTCTGCTAGATTTTACTCGGTACAATGTGTGTTTCTGCATTTTGTTTTTGAGTGTTTTGATAGGATCATTTTTCAGACTGGAACGATGCTAAGATTGAATTATAAGCCTTCTCAACTGAATAAAGTGCTCAGAATTTAGGTTTAAAAGAACAGACATGAAAAAAATGGCTCAACTCAGGCCTGGAATATGCAGAACTGAAAAAAACCTTCTCAGCTCTTTGTAGACATCTGGATTGTCTCTTCACTAAGTTCTTGGTTCTAGGAACTTTTTGTTGAAAGGCAGCGGCAAAAAGGAGGTGGACTGCAACACACAACTGGATGTGTCCTCAGTCCCACAGTGTACAAAGAATGTACACTGTTCTTTACCTCCATTTATTAAAACTTAAAGACCTCTCAGATTCACAGATTAGTGGGATGAGAGACTTTTATTTATAAACTCTGATTTAATTCCATGTGAATACAGTTTATTGTGCTTGATGTAGACAGTGACAGTAAGCTGGGCAGCTGTCTCATCCCTGTAAGCTCCCAATAATACAAAGTGGTTCATGAGTTGATTTTGCCTCTGTTCTCTGTAAAATATGAATTATACTTACTTCCCTTCCAAGTGAGTGGAAACTGGAGATAAAGATTAAATTCTGGATTTTTTTTTCAGCTGGAAAAAACAGAAAATGTTTGTATGTATAAAGCATTTCCCTTTAAATACAAACACAGAGACTCTTCACTTACTAGTAAATAATGAGGAAAACTTAAAAATATATACATAGAATATTAAAAAAAATCACAGTCATTCTCTTGACGAAATGATTCCATTAGTGATCCTGTCATCTATGAATGAAGTGTAATCATTATTATCTGTTTATGTCAATCTTAATGTGGGTTGTGTGTTCATAATGCAGTATTTCAACCTCCTTGTGTTTTAATTGCCATGTGAGAATGGCAATTCTCATGGTGTGAGAATACTGTGCAGGATTTTAGCTTGAGATCTACTGTGTGTTGCCAACATTTCCTTAATTTAGTAAGGCTTATAAAAGTAAGACATAGTTAAGTTGGCATGATTTCTCTGCGAGTACTATATGGTGGCTACGTTTTATCACCTTACTTTCCTCTAGGTGCTTACACACTGACTGCTTTAATAAATGTTCTAGCAATTTACTAGCTATTGAATTTAAACTTGCTGTTCTGTAATTTCCTAGATTGATTCTTCTGCTGTTTTAGTGGAGGCTATCCAATATTTTAGGGAATCCATTTGCCAGAAGGGAAAATGTAACACTCTGAATGCTCTTCAGCATCACCTTTTTTATCTCAGGTGTACTGTCACGATTTTCTAGTGTCAGTTTTAGAATATCTGTGCATGGTGTGAAGCTCTGCTGCTGTTCTTCATTCTTGGTTCCTTAAAGTTATGTTTTAATCCACAAAAATTCCATTCAAATGCCTTCAGTTTGTGCAAATTGCCTAAATATCTGAGAAAAAATGAAGCCTTAGGACATCTGGGTATGAAATTCCTACTTCATGTAACTGAATAAAGTGGTATCACAGACTCTAAAATATGACAGCATTTTCTATTCTTTGTGATGAACTCCTTGTTTTAATTTGCTTCCACACTTTATAGAATGTAAATAAATAATAAATAAAAATTAAATAATATTTTTATATTAAAACTTTCTAATGGACAGAATATTTTTTATAATCAATATCAGAGATAAAAAGTTGTAGTTCAGTTAAATGAATCTATATTCCAAGTGACTACCTTTTTTTACACCTCAACTCCAGGGAGAAGAGACTTATACCAGCTGCTGAGCAACAGAAGGTGATGAAAGGTTTAACACAAATAAAATACTTGTGTAAGGACATAACCTTAGAGAAAAAAAAAAAAAAAAAAGGACATTTTAGGTACCTTCTCATTTCTATATTCCACTACAGGTGTCAGCTACTGATTAGTACCAGAACATGCCAAGCTTTTCCATATTTTCCACACTCAATAAATACTGAGTTCCTTAACTATGAACTTCCTTGAACTGTATCCTTGTTTGGTAAGTCCTGTAGAACTATTCTTTTATTTGGAAGTGGATTTAAGAGTCCAACAGATAATGTAATCAAAAGCACTTACTGTAAAAAAAAGCTCCTTTCAGAAAAAATCACTTTGCATAAAATCTTTCTTCTTATTTTTATCAAAAAGTTCAGAAATTTTCAATTAGGAAGAGGAGAACAGAATCTTTCAAAAAAATCAAATAATTATTTTGATGTGTGGTATTGCACTTTCTCCACCTGTATTTAATTTTTCTACCTCATTCAAACGTGTGGATACAATGGGAAATCTTATACAGATTTGTTGTTTCCAAGGCACATAAGGTTAGAAAAATCTCTCTTATGTGTTTATTGTCTTTTAGGGGAAATTTTGCTGCTGCACAAAATACACAAAGCTGAGGATATATACGGAATATTTAGTGAGTGAAATCTTTGTAAGAACAATCTTATTTATTACCTGATATTTTTATTGCAATTGGCTTTTGTGATTATGCCTTTGGCCTGTTCACATTTTCAGTGTTTCAATAAACATTTGTAATCCTTATCTCTTATGCAAGAAGTTGGAGAAGGGAAGAAAAATAAGAAAGTTTAGTATTCACTCTTGTATGCTACTGAAAGTCTTCCTCATCAGAAATATTTAAAATATTACTTTTTCCTTCTGAGGAACCTCTGGATAACAAATTTTTGCAGGTACTTTGACTTCAAGCTTTTGTTAGATCTGAATAATGAAAATTTTTAATGATGTCTAATATGGAAATAAGAATATCCTATGGTCCATAGAATTAATTTACTAAGAACATACATATAGAATTTTTTTTTCCTTTTTAAGAAGCTTACAGATACATAGTTTGCATTCATCATATAACCACAAGGGGAAAATAAACATGTAATTAGTAATGAATACCATGTTGTTTTTTCACTTTATTTCAGTGTTCATATCTGCTTGGTTTTGATGAAGAATGTTTGAGTGAAATGATGAAAAGAAATGTAAAAGAAAAAATAAAATAAAATTTGTTAATAAAATTTAGAAGTTTATATTTTATTAAAGTAAAAAAAAAAAAAAAAAAAAAAAAGGGCAGCATGGGANAAAAAAAAAAAAAAAAAAAAAGAGGTGCATCTGGGTAAATAATCAGAAGACTCTAAATTTTTTATTCTCTAATATTTTATTTGCTAACATAAAGAGATGAAAGGAAGAGCCCAACCCTGGGAAAAACAAGAGTTTCCTGGAAGAAGTCACAGTAGCAGAACAGGTTTTCTTCCCTTCAGTTTCTCTTTTAGGAATGTGTGGAACTGTTTTGAACAGCCCTCCCTAGGCCTCAAACAATAAGCTCAAGCACACTTCATACATGAGAGACAGTGGTTATTTAGATTGGGATCATGGGTCCAGACCAACTTAATATGTGATTAGAATAAAAGTAGGGGAAAAGAAACAGGAAAAAAGNGAGGTGCATCTGGGTAAATAATCAGAAGACTCTAAATTTTTTATTCTCTAATATTTTATTTGCTAACATAAAGAGATGAAAGGAAGAGCCCAACCCTGGGAAAAACAAGAGTTTCCTGGAAGAAGTCACAGTAGCAGAACAGGTTCTCTTCCCTTCAGTTTCTCTTTTAGGAATGTGTGGAACTGTTTTGAACAGCCCTCCCTAGGCCTCAAACAATAAGCTCAAGCACACTTCA
>VYXF01012173.1:349141-384552 GCA_013397295.1 Polioptila caerulea | reverse complement strand
AAAAACCGCCAAAATAAAAAAAAAATTTTTTTTTTAAAAAAAAAAAAAAAAAAAAAAAAAAAAAGAAATTAAAATAGCAGATTTAGTAATATATTAAAATAACTTTGGATCACATCTCTTATAGAGTTCGATTCAGTGACCATTGAAGCTGGTAGAGTTCAGTAGCCACTAATCACGGAACTATGGCTTTTTCACATACACACTCCTATAAATGTAGCTGTACATTTGTCACCTAATCAGTGTAGATTTTATCTCAGCAATAAGAGCAATCTGAAGCCAGCTACTTTTAATAGAAAGAATGGCAGAAGTTCTGAGCAATCAGACAAAGCAGTACAATTAATGTAATTAAAAGCTTCAACAGAAAGTCTGTTGTGTCGGCTCCACACTTAATCAGCTGTAACATTATAAAGGAATTACAGGCACTATAAAGTCATATGAGAAATATCTCACAGACATTTTCTTTGTTATTGTAGGGAAAAAAGTGAAGTGAAAAGATAAGTAATTTTCTCAGATGCTTCTGAATTTTTCAGTTTTGGGGAATGAAAATCTGGCTTTCATGCTGCTGTTTTTTCATACCTTCATTCTGACATTAAAATAATAGAGCCAATGAAGTGAACATATTTTTAAATTTCTGTCACACACATCACTCTGTCAGTTAGTAATTGACATAATGACAAAGTGGCCAGGGAAAATGTAAGTGGAAACAGGTTGTGCAAAAGAAGCAGTCTAAAGAGTCTGCATACACTTGATGGCCTGACTAGCTGCATTCCCATTGTATTGCTTAAAAAAAATAAAAATATTCTGGGTCTTGTGGATATAAGGTGAGCCTGATAAACAGAAACCTTCTAATTTTCTATTTCCAAAGAAAGGTCTGCCAAGGTTAATGCTGAAGGTTCCTGAAGAATTTTGATTGGCACTGAGCAGTATTTTGGGAAGCATAACTGTAGAAAATGAAACAATAGGCTACTGAAATATCAAGGGAACAGAGAGTGCTAGTGGTGTTCATACAGCATTGTACACCATGGCATCCTGGACGTGAATATTCATGCTGCTACAGTTACACATGCTCAAAAGCCTTAAATAGTTCCCTGAGATATTATTATGCTGTAACTATTAAGCCCAGTTAATGTATCCTGAGGAGAGTAATGTCTGGGACTACCCAAAAGGAAACTTGTACTGATAATACTTGGTTTAGACAGGAAAATTTCTTGTTTGTATACATGATTTTGAACTCTGGCATGAAGGCAGGAAAAATGTTTGGCTGTTTCCTAGAGTGTTCATATTGTGTTCAATTCTCTTCCTTCCCAAAACAATGATTTTGTGAAAAGATTTGAGTTTGAGCTCTGGCCCTACTCAATCTACAAACAGAGAACAGTTACACTCATAGTTCTAATGAAGATATGCATGGATGTGCCTAGCTGTAACTGATTTTAACTTGCTATTTGCTTGGGTTTTTTAATTAGCTGTCTGCTTGCTTGTTTGCTTGTTTTGCTTTGTTGCTACTTTTTTTCTTGGGGTTTTGTTTGTTTTGTTTGGTGTGACTCTTCTCAAAAAGAAACTGGTACAGAAGCTATCCATAAGCAGTGTCAGCCTGTAGATCACTGATTGATTCCTGTCTTCTTTTATTTAAAAGAACATTTACAATAGAAAACACCGCTTGGTTAGAAATGGTCTGCAGTGGAAAAAGGGGGAAAGTAGCACAATCTCTAGAAGGCAGCTCAGAATCATCCCTGCTTGTAGCACTTCCTAATGGTTACTCTCTGGGTGACTTCAATAATGTTTTATAGGAGACACTTTAAGCGTGCTGCTGAATATATGAAGAACTTCACTACTTAGGTTATATAACCAAACACATTTGTTCATGATTGTAAGCAAAAATGGCAGATTTTGGCATTCATAATTATTATATATATAGAATCTTTCACTGCATATGTTTGACTTGTATTACTGATCATTTCCAAATGCACAATAAAGATGTATGAATTTATAATTCTCATGAAGATATTTTAACTATCGTTGAACTAAATCCCATATAGATCTGCAGAACACTAAACTAAATAAAAAACAGTTAATTGGAAGACGGAAAAGTCTCCAGTTTCATTTTTATGTCTATATGAAACATAGCCCCTCAAAAATTACCCATCTGATATGACATTAATAAATAATCTGTAGCTACTTTAAAAGGGGTGTGTTTATTTACAAAGTTGACAAAATACATATTTATTCATAGTTAAAGAAGCCCAGGAATTCATTATTATAAAATAATATCTATAATCTTATCTGTAATAGAATCCTGCCATTGTTTGAAAGACATTTTGATAGAAAATACGATTTACTTCTACACAATAATCCAGGTCCAGGAATAAGTACATGAAACACCCATTACAATTTTCTCCTACTTGCCTCATTAGGTTCAATGTGCAAAAGAGATCAATGACTCCAAGGTGAATTGACAAAGTGTGTATTTTATCATTTGCTTGTGCCCTGCCTTAAACAGAGTTTAGGATTTTGGTTTTATCTATTCTCTAAAGCATTTCTTCTTCAGTTTCTCTAAGTATACCACATTCAGCTGCTTTCACACTCTTTCTGTTTTGCTAGCAATCTGTTCATGATCTTTTCCTTTCATCTCTCCACATACATATCCTAATGCAATCATTATGGATGAACTGTTAGTTTTCTTCCTTATCTATTTCTACAGTACATGGTGGTAATGATCTCATTTTATTTTGACTCACTGACATTAAAACTGTCCTTTACATCCCCCAAAATATTTTGGGGGTCTTATTAAATACATATATTTAATTATTTAAATCACACAGCTGTATAATCTCACTTGATTCAAAAACATTTGATTAACATCTGATAATAACAATTGAATACTGACACAGCTGCTAACATTTGTTTTGCTGTGTAAATTACAAGTTGTTAAACAATAATATCCTGAACTGCAGTATGAAAAAAGGGAAAAAAGCCAAAACCAAGAGAAACAGAATAAGATTTAAGGATGCTTTAGGAGGTTTTGCTATTAATGGGGTAGATATGTCTCATTTTGCAGCTTGTTGCATTGTCAGTCTGCACTATCTTACAATTTAACTTGAACAACAAGTATTCCACTATGAATTTATTTTACATTTAGTCTAAGGACTTAACTGAAATATGTAAGTCTTACCAAAACAAGGATTGCAAAATTGTTCAAACATCTCTTAGTTGATCACTGTGTGAACAGGGGAGCTTCACTAATTTCTATCTATTTCAGGGGATGCATTTTCTGGAACTTGGGAACAAGTGGAAACTTGAATCACCTTTCTCCTCCAAGCGAGTTTTTTTCTGGTTTTTCTTTTGTTACCACCAGAAGTGCTGTTTTTGACTTTGTTGATACTACTGGGTATCTTTCCATCATTAACTACATATAGTAACACCTAGGAAGAGGGGTCTTTATTGCTTTTGGTCTTCTCATTTTCCATGGTAAATAAAACACTGTTGGAATGTTCCTTAAAAATGCATAGTTACCCTGTAGGTAAATAAATAAGGAAGAGGGATTTTCCACCTCTTCCCTGTTTTCCTTCTCTACTTCCACACATTGGATGATGGGAACAGCCTGCTGCTTAATGGGAAAATTGCATGGGTTGGGAACATAGATGAGAACAACCCTTCAGCTGTCATTTGCTGGAAACTATCATTAACTGATTTAAAATAGCATCTCTCGTAGTTTTGATCTGAAATGTCTCAGCTGAGTCAGAAAAAACCTGAACCAAGCCATGTATTTCACCAAACAACATCAATAAACAAGAGTAAAAGGGTATCTTAACATCACAGACATGATGTATTTAATTATCTCAATTCCCAGTATTACATTTGCCCAATGCTCCACTTACAATAAAGAGGTTTCTTTGGAAAGTGACATGTTAAGAATATATATTTGTATCTCTTTTTTGTGTAACACATTTTTAAATAAATTATGTTTTTGAGCTTTCTTTAAGAATAAAATTTGTAGTTTTTGCTTGAAGAAACTAAATATCTTCATAGGGCACATACTAGAGACTTGCATCCTGCATAGGAAAAAAGAGGAATTGAATACGACCAAAAAAAAATTAAAATAAACTAAAATAATTTGTATCTCAGAATAAGGAAAATGTTTCAGGGTTCAGAAGATTTCATGAATTGCAAAATTATAAAACAAATGTACAGGTGAGAATAAAGTATACGAACAGGGAGAGTTGCATAGGGCAGCTACTCTCATTTCAGTCTCAACTTTCTCAAAGTGTTGAGTACTACTGTACTAGAGTGCAAGAGAATTTAATAAGTGCTTGCAATTCAAGGCTTTCTCAGTTTCGTACTTTGTGTGAGAAATATCTGTTTTTCAGAGATCAGGGAAATGTTCACATAACAATTATGCCTTTTATTCTGAAAGAGAGAACGGGTTTCGTCAGTACCTGAGTTTATGCTAGACTTCTACAAAGGAATAAGACTTATTCATTGACTAACTGAAATTGCTGCCTGAATAGATTACCATTCCAAGTGAGTAAGTGGAACAGATCCAGGACTATGTTATTTTACTATCAATCAGAGAAAGAACTCAGAAGCCTTGTAGGTTTGTAACATCATCATATTTTAATAAGAGAAATCTGGTGAGAAGATTAGAAGAGAATGAGTAAAAAAGAAAATATATTGGGCATTGGAAAGCAAATTAATTTCTGTGTTTGAACTTCATGAAGTATTTTATGTGCATGTCAAAAAACCCAAACCAAAGCATTATTTTTCTCATCTATACAAACAGGAGGATGGTATATTCTGTAAATAAACTGATCTCAGGGTTTTTTGAGGTCAGATATGTAAACATAATGAGCATATGAATGATCTTGATATATGTTTTTTATATATAGGCTAAGATAAATATAGATAAATAGATGATCATGGTAGTGTAACAGATATTTCTATTTTATTTCTGGTTTAGTTAGTGTTCTATGTCAACATCTAAGCAAAATCTGTATCATCATCTAAAGTCTGGGAATGATGTAACAAGAGCAATGTTGATCAGGACAAAATACTTTGCTGTGTTTTCACTAAAGTGTGTGAATCTTTCAGTGATAATGCTTGTATAGAGTCCCTTTCAGATATATATTCCTCCTACATGTATTATTTTTCTCAGTCTTTTCTGGTTTTATTCTTTTCCATTTAATCCTTACTTAGTCATTTTACTCATATCTATGGAATCTTTGGAGTAGAACCCTTTCCCACACCTGACACCATTTATTATGTGTGTAAGAAGAGGTTACTCTTTGAGAAAGTGTCTGCCTTAATGAGTGGATGGTGAGTGACTTTAAAAGTGACTTAAAATAAATAATTTCCTTTTTTACAATTTTTCTTTTTCATTCATCCTTACATTTTCTGCATTTTAATATTGTGCTTGATTTTTGGAATTTATGTTCAATTACAATGAATTCATACAATTAAACTCCACTCACTTCCAAAATTAAACACCTACATACTCCATTTCCACAGCTCCTGAAAGTAAATGTTTAAAAAAAGATTATCTGGGTCCCTATGGCAAAAGCCAGCTGAATGGAACTCTTGCAAATTCACAGGGAAGTTGGAATTGAGACTTAAGAAATGCTAACTACAGTTGCACAAATATTTTAATTTCTGAAAGCTCTCTTATCCTGTGCTCATCAATTTGTTCTCCCCCTATTCAGACACACAGTTTGCATTTAGATCATTTTTATTTTCTCTGTGAGTCTTTTAATCTGGAAGATGTTTGTACTCCTTCTGCCAAAAAACCTCATAGTTCTTTACACCAACAGGTTTTAAATTACTTGCAATCAATAGTGTGAAGTGATGAATATAGCACTCTTTGTTCAATGGATTTCTTGAATTTTTTTTTTGTTGCAGTCTTGGACTCAGAAATGCAGTGATCATGGAACCTTCACCTTGTTCTTAGAGTTTACAACCTTTTGGTCTCATCTCTTTAACACCAATGGTATTGTCTTCAATAAAAGTTCTTCCAAGACTGTTCTTGAAATGCTTTGTGGAAAAATGTGTTTCCATTGGTGAACATCATAATAGGAATTCTTGAAGAACTTAAGTGATCTCCAGTTGCTAATAATCTGGCCTCAAATCTCTCTGAAGTATTCAGTTTCAAATAACCTTAAATTACTTTTTAAAAATTTATTTACCAGTTAGGATGTATGATATTTTTTCTTTCCCTCGCTTTCCCATTTCCCTTTTCCCTGGAATCACATGAGTTCATTTTGCTTGAATTAAAGGAATTAAAGTCTCACAGGGTTGAGAAACAAAGCTGGTGTGGGGTTGATTTGTTTGTTCGTTTGTTTTAACTCATGCATTTCCTCTTTTGATACAAGTTCCTGACAGTTTTTTAGACACCAAAGAAAAGGAGGCTGATGTTCATAACTTCCGGGGGTTGGGTTTCTTTCTTACAAAATTTTTTTCCCAGAGTTTGCTGGAAACTAATTACTGGATACTTATGGGCACCTGTGGGTACTTGAGAAAGCCAAGAGGTGGCCAAGCCCAGGGCGAAGGAGGGCATCTGGTTGCATTTTCCCTGATCCGGGGAGTTTTTCTCTCCGAAGGGCAGAGATACCGCGGGATGCTGAGGCAGGTAAAGGACGGGGCTGGGGCAGCTGCTCTCTCTTTTTGGCATCGGAGGAGGAGGACGGCCGGTCTGCCCCAAACTGTGAGGAGAATTCACCGGCACCGCTGGAGCTCAGCCCTGAGGGACCCCCCACCATCTGCTCGTGTGTCCCGGGAATTCCGAGCCGGAATTCTGCTGGGAGCCGGGCCGGGAGCCGCTGCGCCCGCTGCTCCTTCGGTCCTGCTCTGGCTTTCTGCTCCTTCGGTTCTGCTCTGGCTTTCTGCTCCTTCGGTCCTGCTCTGGCTTTCTCCAGCCGTGTCCCGCACTCCCTGCCCTGCCAGGACATTTCCTCAGCTCCAGCTACGGCCACCGAGCTTCGGATCCATCTCGTCCGGCACCCCGGGACTTTGGCTCGCTCCTACCGGCTGTGACAGTGACTGCGCCAAAGGGGAGAGTGCCAGCGGCCGGGAATGTGACCGGGTCCCTGGTTCTGTTTGTAGTTACTGCCAGAGTTATTGTTCTGTTTGCCTTGTTATACACACTAGTGAAGAATTGTTATTCCTATCCTCATATCTTTGTCCGAGAGCCCCTTAACTTCAAAATTATAACAATTCGGAGAGAGAGGGGTTTACGTTCTCCATTCCAAGGGAGGCTCTTGCCTTCCCCAGCAGACGCCTGTCTTTCAAACTAAGACAATTCCTTTTTTTTTGTCCTAGAGTATTTTAAAACTAGAACAACATTTATATTTTCTTAATCCATGGGAATCGCTTTGGTCACACAGAAGTTGAATCACTTCAACTAAATAAGTATTAATTTGGTTTCTTTAAATTGGCTCAACCCTGTCATGGAATAGCCCTCCATTAATTTAGGATTTCCTTGCATCAGTTTAGATTGCATTTCTGAAACTATGTATTAAATAAATGGTATACTTTTCTTATCAGTTTGATGATTTTATTCTTAACTCTTCTGATATTTCAGCCTTTGATCTCAGTGAATACTTGCTTGTCAAAGTATAGTTTTGTTCAAACATAGTCTGTTTTGACACACTGATATCTTCTTTTATTGACTATTTAACACCTGAACTAGGTTTGTACAAGATGGATGTATGTGAGCAACTTTACAGTTAAAAAAGATACAAAGAAAAATGGTTCATCTATTGTATAATTTCCTTTTCTACTCCAATTACTACCTTCTGTTTCAGTGCAGTTTTAGAGTTCCTATAGAACTTGATTGTGTTTTTCTTGACCCTCCCATGTCTACTTTTTATGAAAGAATGCATATGTCTATGACTGCATGGTACAGTTTTTAAACAGACTTTTAGAAATTTTAATTTCTTCTCCTTTGATGTCCTTGGGCATTCTTGATATGTTTCTTCACTGTTTGTAACCCTTTCCTAAAGTGTACTGTCTAAACTTAGGTAAAGCCCCTTTCTTGAAGATGTTGAATGTAGTCATTGTGTTCAGAAATGTAATCTTTTGAGTCTTGTTCCACTTGTGTATTTGACCAAGTACTATGCAGATGAAGCCATCCAGCTTTTTATGTTCTATAGACAATTCCATAATGGTCTTCATAGAAAAGTTGTCTCAGCTGAGAAATTGATTTCTTTTTCCAATTAATACAACATTCATAGGCAGAATTTTGGTGAGGTCTTAGAGGATGAGTCAAAGGGTAAGATCTGGTATTGATTTTCATTTTGGGTCATGCTCATAGAAATTACAGGAATCGCTACTTGGTAATAGTGTAAAATACTTTCCTACAGTTTCATCAGTAATTTCATAAGGAATAGCAGTCCTTTTAGTACTGTCAGCTGCACAATACTACAAAGTATGGGAAAACAGAGGGAAAACAGGAGCAGTCTAGGGTTTTGTTTTATTTTTTTCCTTTTCTTTCACAGCAGCTAAAAGTCCGCTTGGGCTTCTGATCTGGAAATGAGTAAGAGAAAAATTTTTGCAAAGTAGGTTCTTGAGAGTCTGATAGCTCTAACAGGAACAGAATCTCATTAAATATTCTCCATTTTCCTTTGGAAGTAGATTTGGGTGTTTTTTTGTTTTTTTTTTCTATAATAAAGACCTAAGCCAGAACTAGTACTTCTAATTCTGTTCTGTAATAGAAATCCATGACAGAAGATTAAGATATACACATTGTCTCCCTCATAAAAGTTATGAAGATCAAAGACATTGGGAAGGATGCAATGCAAAACCGTGGTGTATTTGTGGTAGGATGTGTGGCTTGCTGTAGTTCCAGTGTATTTCTATCCCACTGGAAGTGGAAAGTATGAATTCCAGATTATCCCATATCATGCATACAAAGCTAGACCATAGAATGTTTTTGTGGAAAACTTTCTATTGCCTGTGTTAAAAATGACCCACAATGCTGTCAGATACAAGGTGAGTGGCTGTTCACTTTTTTTGACTTAAAAGTGTATATCCATGGGTTCTGGTTTCTGCTACAAAGATATTTTTAGATTGCTGCTGTAGTTGTCATTCTTACTGCCATTGAGAAAACTGATAGGCCAGTGTGAAAAGCATTCATTGGTCAGAGATACAGGCTTTCCAGTTTGACTCCTCAGTGCTTCATGATTGTATCTTAGGCAGTCTGAATTACATCAACAACAAAGACAGACCAAACAGGGCAAGGTCAGCTGCTGAGCAGTGGGAAAACCTATAGACTTTGAGAAATTACTTCTGTGATTGAATAATGAGCCTTGGATTCTGCAACCTGGCACCTGCCATCAGTACTATATTAATGAAAAGGAAAACCCTTAAAGTTGTTATGGAGGCATAAAAGCTGGTGTTACAGAGTGGTGAATCAAGCAGTAGCCTTTATGAATAGATACCATGGTGTTTTACAATAATGATCAAAAGCACTGCAGCTTGTAACACTATTACAGCACTCTTTATGGATAAGAAGCATTACTCTCCTAAGAATTTTTATAGATCTGAATCTACCATGCTTTGTCATAATTGGCCCTCTGTAAAAGTCTTTAAGTTAATACCAGTATTTTATGCTGTACTACCTTTGCTGTGAAGCCAACGTCTCCATTAATTTCTATTTATTATATTTTGATATGTATAACTGTAGGGCTAGATCCAAGAAAAAGGATTTGAGTGAACTTAGGGTTTTATTTGGCAATTGTGATCTAGAAAATCCCACCTGAGATTTTACTTAAAGTACTTTTTGTCAAAATTTGCAAAGTATCATTTCAATGAGTTCTCTAGGATCCTTGAATTCTTCCTCAAGGCAGGTGTATAAGAAATGTGACTTTGTTATCTAGTGGGTAAGTTGCTAAATTATGAGACTAGAGACCTAAAATCTATTTTATGTGTATTTTAATCCAAAAACTCTTAGTATGAAACACATTTTGGCTTTTAGCAATCACTCAGGATTTTACCATCTACATTTTACAAACTACTGTATCTAACCCTTTATTACAAAGATCTTCACTGAATCTGGCCTTCACTAAATTCATAGCTTTAGCAATTACTGTGAACATATCAATCATTGAAAAGGTAATGTCATTAAATTTTGTATCAGGTACGCAGCATTCAGATATTTCTTCTTTGAAATTTCTGTGGTTCTAGAGTATTACTTCAGACAGAGAACCATTTTAAATGTAACTGATATAAAGAACGTTGTGGGATGTAGCCTTAGGATTCTGTCTATAGAAGTATATGTTTTTATGGTTATAGTATCTTGGTTACACATTAGGCTGCAAGTGGCAGTGGGAAAGATTAGGCTTTCTGCATTATTTTGGCACATAACCAGCCATTTATTCCTCTTTCATTTTTCCAATCTTTTTCTTAAAAGAATGAAAATCTTTTAAATTCAATATCCTTCTGATAATACTGCAGTGATATATGCCATTTAAAAGATAGGCAGTTGTGGATTTGGCAGCATGCTACCTATAGTTACAGAGTAAATATATAATGTATTGAAGACTTCAGGAATTCTGCTGTCAACAATGAAATTGCCAGGCAAGAAATACTATATTAAATGGAGAACACCTATTTTAAAGTCTATTCAATTGCCATGGGGAGAATAAATCACAAGGATTCAAAAGATTATGAAAGGCTGACTTCTTTTGATGCTTCAACTGTTTCAGGCAAGAAGACCATTTATGGATTCACATTCACCTTATCATGATTCCTTTAACTGATGCTTCCCTGTTGGTTGTACTATCACTAGGAATTTCTGCTGAAACATGTACAGGCTAATTTCTGTTGACAGGATTAACAAAACTACTTAATCTGGATCACCCAGTGAATAGATGAAGGTAACAATGTCATTTCCCCAAGTCCTTTCCCATCCTTAGATTCATGCAATTAACATATTTGTTTCTTTTTTTATACTCTAGGAAAACCCAGTAAAATCAAACATAAAATATGACTCAGTGAACACTTCCTAAGCTCGTTCTGTTAATTTTCTATGGCCACAGTACTCATATGTCAATGCAATATGTGTTTTCTATGCTGTGTGCGCCAGGACATGAGGAGTACATGAGCTGAAGATGGTTTTTATACTACTTTGAAAGGGCCTTTAGTGGTCTTTTTAAATAAAAATTAACTTTTTTTTTCATATATATATGGATCTTTTGATATATTATAAAAAATCTGCAAATAGCTGAAAGAGTTAAAATGAATGTATCGAAATGTACTGAATGTCACCATTGTTAACACAACTTTGTTAAGAAGCAACACAAAATTTGTCTTATATCTTCCCACAAAATGCAATACTGACAATGCAGTCTTCCATTAAGACACTGCAGTAACTTTCAGTTTGCAAGCCTATATGGTACAAATCACAGTTCTCTGACGTTAGAGGATTCTGTTAGCAGGCAGAATGAGATATGAAATGTCAAATCTCTTTATCCAGTTCAAAATAAAGTGCAAAAACAAATAGGATACTGCTTTTTGTATTGCTTGTAAATCTTGACACTTCTGTGAGATGGAAAATGTATCACGAATTTCTACAGTAATCAACATAGAGTTTATTTTTTTTTTCTCTGTTCATGGAACATACTTCAGGCATGTTAGGAAGCCTCATTTTGCCAAGTCCTTTCAAAATAACACTAAATGGTGGCAATGATTCCAATGTGCAATGCTGGACTCAGCAAAGTTGTCCAGAGAGTCTTCAAATGCTTTAGTGAAATGCTTCACATTGCCAGCTGCAGAGACATTATAGAACCTCACTTACTGTCCCCACATGAGACTCTTGTCTAAAGGGCTGGTCTAGAAAATTAGCTACTAAGCCATGGAAACATATATTTGTATGGTGGAGTTCTGTAACAATACCTATGACAATATTTTATCTTGGAAAGGTGCTGTGACAGCATTTAGGTATATTCAAACTGAGGGAAGTTCCCCAGAAAATAAAATATTCGTTACTCTTCCATGCAGATATGGATTCCCTCCAGCTCTGTTTTAAAAAATTATTATTTTGGGTCTTCTTATGACATAAATATTCTTTCCTTTACATAGCAAAGTAGGTATTAAAAAGGGTTTAGAAGTACTAAGGCATCAAAAACAAAGATACTGTCAAAGCAACGTTAATTTAGGCAAGTGGTGACAGTATATAGATACCAGATACAACTTGAAAAACATTTTTTTTTTAATAAAATGTTAGTTTTAAAAGTTCAGGACCCATATTCATTACAGGTCTTAAATAAAAAGATTTCAAAGGCAGAAATATCCACCAATAACAAAACCATAAGTAAGTATCCGTAAGGTAAAAACTAAAGAAAAAACTAAACCACAACATATTAAAAAAAATTTTGCTTTTCAAGAATATGTCTGTATTTTGTGGTTGTTTTTTGTCTTGGAGCTACCCCTTATAACAAATTCCTATTTTCTATTCACACTACAGGAGAGGATTAATTTTAGAATGTTGTTTTTACAGTTACAAAATGGAAACAAAAGATCAGTGTCAGAAAGATGAAAATATTTACATAAGACTGTTTCATACTTGAGTTTTTACAGTCATTTTCTTTTTTTCATTCTTATATTAAGATCCACATTCCTACCAAGTTATGCAGAGCTTCTGAAAAGTATGTTTACTCACAGGAAAATGGGAAAAACAAATACTGACTTAGCAGTGTATATTAGGCTAGGAAAATAGTATCTGGAAACTGTGACATAAAACAAATTATTAGAACGTTATTGAATATTTTCTACCGCACATAACTAATTGATGTTGTAGGTTTTGCAATAATTACTGTGCACATGCACAAAGTTATTCAAAACATTTAACACTAGATATTTAACTTCAGAAACTGTATTAGAGAATTGAATTGCCTACACGATCTATGAAACCTGTAAAGGAAAATTCATAGCATGTACACTAGGAGCTGACTTGTCCCATTAACAAGAACCTGATGCTTTAACCTGCTGCTTAAATACAAGGAGTGTGTAACCCCTAGCAGTGTGAGACTGCTTCCATTTTGTGACTTGCCTGTGCTGGAGTGGTCTACACTGCTAACCTTTCCTTTTGGCTGTACTAGGGTAATCTTTGTGCTACAGTGCATGAGAACATGTAGTCCACTGAACAGAGAACAGTAATAAAAGAAAAGGTGTTAGGATGTGTTACTTCTGTCTGGTCTGGGAGGCTTCAGAAGGAATTGCATGATACTATTTTGAGAAGATGAGTATATTGAGAGCAGAGATGACACTTTTAACAGTTCATATATTCAAAAGCAGAAATTGTGATGGGTAGAAATAGGATTGCAATGTGTGCAGGAAAGGATAAGTTTCTAAGCTTCTAGGGTGTAATATAAGCTCTTTTCCCCATGTAAGTAAGGAAAAGGACTGCTATATCATTAAACATTTTATGGAGGCTTGTGGTCAATTATGAAAAATTAATTTTTCCTTCGCTTATACAGAAGCTCTTAACTGAGTTCCCTACATTGTCCAAAGTAATAGATGTTATACAGAAGCTACTGTATCTTCTGAATTCACAGCTGAATTGTGTTAGAATAGCTGTTTCCGTCATCAGTTTCTCACACCATTGACAAAATTTTGAAGCATCTAGTCATAGCCAAACTGGGAAAACAAAAGAATTATAATTTTTTGGCTCTTAGTAGCCTAACCATGACATGTGCAAAATAAATACACAATGGCGTACATACAGTTCTGACTGGTAGATCTCTTTGTCATATCTGAGAAACTCTAGACTGTATAATCACACAAAAGATAATATCTATGTGGTTTATAAAAGTATTTCTACATGCTGATTTTCCCCTGGACAAATTTTTGTGAAGTTAGTGAGCATTTAAGATTCTATAGTAAGATGATTCACAAAAGAGCATTCAGATATTTGTGAAATATTTGGCTCAAGTGAGTTGTTGCCAAAGATGCAGGCCATATGCCAGGCAGCAGTGGAATCACATGAATTCTGGAGGGAAATCAAAGGGCTGGATGCTTGTTGTATAGGGCTTATGTATGTGTGAGATAGAAACAGATAAATAACACAAAAGTATTGAGAGAAAGCAAGCAAGGGAACTCTAGAAATATCCACAGAAACAGGAATTATTCTGTAATTGAAAAGTCTGGAATAGCATCCTGTATCCTCCATTCTGATTTATTGCTTTTGTCTAGTCTTTGCAGGAACTTGTGTGAACCTTGCACAACAATACTGACAGAATGTTGAAGAAGATTGCTTTTTAAAAGAGAGTGGTAAGAAGAAGATCAGATGCCTGAGCATGGTACCTAAGCATAATTAACTTCATTTGGGGATAGCAGATGATCTACTTGGAAACAGCAGTTTAGGATGAGGAAAGATATCTCAGGACATGTCAGACAGCATTGCCCAACAACGTTTAGGTAATGGAAAAAAATCATTTGGCCTTTGGCTATATTGATTTAATAACATAAAACTGGAGAGAAATTTGAAATAGTCTATATATCTGAAATTGTGGTCCTGCCAGGTGTGGGGCTGACAATTCTGTGTCTCTGAAACTTCATGGCTGAAGGCCTGTCAGGATCTTTTCTTTGCAAGGGAAAGCTTCTTACTTTCCCAGGAGAAGTCTTGTAGATAAACTCTTTAAACAATATTCCTTCTCAAAACACAGGTGTTGTTTTTCATTCCTGTTCTCATAACAATAGAATACATTGTTTCTCCTACCTATCCAATGGTAGTAGAGAAAGTGGTGTTCCTGTCCCCCAGTCACTTTTCATTTAGTGAAGTGCCTTATATAAGGTGTTTCATTTTGTTAATAAATTACACTTTTTTAGCCTTCTGATGAACTGCAATTGGAGACGGTGTGTTTCTGTTCATCAATAACAGCGACAGCCAGGTACCTATGCAAAGCCAAAAACTTCAATATAGTTTTGTAGCAAACAGAAAGAAAATGGACAATAAGATATCTCCTACAACATCTCTGATTTGACAAAATTTTCTAAAAGAGATAAGACAGAATAAATTTCTAGAGGAATTGTTCTTGCAGTTTCTGATGTATACCCTTTTTGGACTTGGGGCTGGATGATGGTACAGATGAGGTATTCAGTAAAATGAGTAGCCCCTGGGTAGCGGACACAGTGCACAGGTACAACACACCACCATAGCCCAGAACCAGGAATTGATTGCTAGCCAGCTGATGTTTTTCTGTGCTCAAGTTTATGATTACTGGACTCTGTTTCTTCTTGTTGGTCCCTTGTACATTTAATGGAAGTTATTTTGCAGCATCATGTTCACATATTTAAAAATGTCATTACTTATTATTAGCTGTATTGATTACATACTGCCAGCTGCATTCAGATCTTTATTTTCCACTGATGTTTTCTACTGTTTATCCATTAGCAAGTGAAAGTAGAACTCCTCCCCTGCCTTCATCAGCCTGAACTTTACTAGATCAGAGCCCCAGGGCTTTGTGAGGAAACAGTCTGGGGGTTTTATAAACCAAATAACCTCAAGCTGTTCAATAAAATGTTTAAAATGTAAGTACTGTACCACTAGTGTCATTAGGACCTCAAATGTGCAGCTCTGTGGCTATCCTATTTCTAATACAATATGAAATTATAGATGTTTCTGCATAATATTGATTTATGAGACCTAGCAATAAAATAACATATGCAGATGGTTTCTAGAATGCACTTAGAGCACCTCAGAAAGATTCTCACAGTAAGCGGCACCTTTGCATAGTGGGATAAACTCCAGAGACAAGTGTGCTACATTAGTATCAGTGTCAAGCTGACATTTCAGGGTCAGTGAATAAATATCCTAAAGCCCAAGTGTTTATTTTTGAGAAATTTCATATATAATGACCTTGACTTTACATTGTTTTCTAGGTATGCATATGACCTCTATCCAAATCACAGTTTGCAGTGATTTACTTCAGAAATATTATTCCTGCAATATTAAAATGAATTAATCAAAGCTTGATACAGTGCTTTTTCTTTCATATTTGTGCTTTTATTCTTTCTCATGTTTTGATGAAATAGGGAAAGGACTTTGAATTATTAAAGCACATGCACCCACACAGTCATCCATACATATATATTCCTACATATATATAGGATTTATTTCCCTGATCTCAAATTTGTGACTGTATGATACATAAAAATATATAAAAATAAAGAAGATCCAGTTCATTATCAAATCAGTTGGTAATTTTTCATGTAAGCACAGTGAGGTTACTTTCCTAGTTATTCTTCAGGGTGAAAATAACTATACAAAGAGATTTTTATAGAATTTACCCTAGCAGAGTTCTATTAAACTTATATTTGACCGTAGGAGATACATGGACTTAGTTGCCAGATGCTAGAGATCTACAGATTATAATTTTGCCTATCTTTATGCTTGAAAAGAGAATTTCTCATTATTTTTCTGAAAACAGAACCCTGTTCTCTAATGAAAAATAATCCCTTCCTTGGAACATTCTAATGTACAATAAGTCATACACCTGGGCAATCGCCAGCCATATGAAGTTTAACAAGACTAAGTTCATATTTTCCACCTGGGGCTGAGTAATCCTGGTTATACCTTCAGGTTATACTGGGGGATGAGAGGATGAAGAGCAGCCCTGCAGAAAGACATGTGGGGGTCCTGGTCCATGGCAAGTTGAACACGAGTCTGCAGTGCCCTGGTGGCCAGGAGGGCTGACCATGTGCTGGGGAGCTTCAGGCACAGCATGGCCATCCAGGCAAGGAAGGGGAAGGTTCCATTCTACTCTGTGATGGTCACCCTCACCCTGAGTGGAGTGTTTGGGCATTTTTATTATAAGAAAGACATCAAGCATTTAATTCCTTCTTATATAGAAGTAGACATCTTTGCATTGCATCATGAATTATCTTACCAATTAAACCTCCTGGCTGAAACCTCAATTCTTTAAATTCTTTAAATCTTTAAATCTGGGTATTTTCCCCAGATTTCAGTGATATGCAGTTTCATTTTGATATCTATTTAGGACATGGCCCTTATGTTTCATGGCCAGTTCTTCTTTTGTTTTCATGAATTCATGATTCATGGAATTTTTGAGTTGGAATTTAATAGATTAAAACATTCTGCTATTCCATACTTTGATTTTTTGTAGTGCCTTTTTTCAATTAAATCTTGAAAAATAATTTTTAATTTCAACTTGCATTTAAATTTTACATAGTAGAAACCTGAGTTCTGTGAGACTGATAAAGACTAAAGTATTTTCAAGAGGAGAAAGTTACAGATATTATACATTACTCTTGTCTCTTATTTTTCCTTCGTATAAAAACATCTCTAGGAGTATCCTCAAGTTGTACATCAGTTCTACTTAATTGTCACTCCTTAGTGCCATAGATTTGAGCATTTGAGTCGAATCTAGGATGAGGAACTTCCAGCTGGCATTTTCCTTCTCTGTCAAACATTACACCAAAGATCAAGTTTTAAATTGGTTCATCTACCTTTTTATTATGGTTGATACTTCTGAGCATCAAAGGCTTGAATAAGAATACTAACTCCCTTGTTAACTGCTACAGGTATCTAATTTTCCATGTTATGAGTCTATCAGCTTTCTCAGGGATGGTTACTGATGAACTGAACTGGAATATTTGGCTCTCAACTACCTTTTAAGCATTGGTAAATAGTTACCTCACAAAACCTCTGTTATTTAGCCATCTTTTCAGATGGGAAAACACTTTTCTCAGAATTGATGACTACTTATTTTTCAGCTAAAGTAAATACAGATCTATATCTCTTTTCATTTGTGCAAGAAGCTGACACTTTCTGTCACAACATAGCATGAGTAAATGGGAAAGTGACAGCTTCCTGGCAAAATTTTAAAGAGATAAACATCTATTTTTGTTTAAACAGCTACTAAAAAAATGGATAGAAGCTTTCCAAGCTGAAAGGCTGTGGAATATATGAATATTGCAAACTGGTAAATAAATGCACAAGATCTGGACACTTATTATTACCCCTACAGTTTTCACTGTATTTGTCCATTACCTAGTATGAAAATTTTAAGTAATGTACTTAACATTATTAGTTTACGTATGTGAAACTGTGCAGTAAACACTTTATTTTGTTGTTTTTTGAAAGAATTGATAACCAACTTTAAAAAACCCAAACAATCTCTTTCAAGCAGGAATGTATTTTTGCATTCAGTTTATGTGGAAATGTTTTGGTTTTGTTAGTGGGGAAAGGGATGTAGAGGTTTGCATTCTGTAAAAATAGACCAGGAGCTGCCTCCAAGTTGGACAGAGCTCCAGAATGGATCTGCTATTGCCCACAACAGCCAAAGAGTGATACTGGTGGTGCCTCTGTGATAACACTTAGAAAGCTGTGAGAGAAGAGTGAGAATATGGAAGAACAACCCTTCAGACACTCAGGTCAGTGGAGAAGGAGGTGGAGGAGGTGCTCCAGGCACCTGAGCTGAGGTTCACCTGCAGCCCGTGGTGCAGAGCATGATGAGGCAGCTGTGGCCCTGTAGCCCATGAAGGACTGTCGTGGATCCATGCTGAAGCAGGTGGACATGCCCAGCAGGAAGTCCCTGCTGCAGCAGGAGCCGTGGTCTGCAGAGAGGAAGCCATGCAAGCCATGAAGAGCAGGTATTCTGAGAGGTGGCCAGCGGGGTCCCCTGCTGGAGTCGTCCATTCCTGAAGGACTGCAGTCCTCGGGGAGGATCCACACGGCAGCAGTTCGTGAATTACTTTCTCCCGTGGGAGATATTCCACGCTGGAGTAGAAGAATAAGAGAAGGCAGAGAGGAAGTGTTAGGGACTGACTTAAACCCTCATTCCCCCTCTCCCTGTTGTGGCTCTGAGGAAGGAGGCAGGTGAATCAAGGGTGAAGCTGAATCTGAGAAAAAGGGAGAGTGGAATTAAGGTGAGTTTAAATTTGACAATAAATTTAATTAATCTTAGTGGGCACCTGGTGGTTGACTCATTACACACACTCAGAGTGCTTACAGATTCTAACACTCATGGATTCGAAATAGTTTGGATAGTTATTGGATCCTTTTTGCTTAAAATTAACAGGATAATGAGATATGAAAATTTCTTTTGTTGTATTTCTGAATGTAGAATTCAGAAAGGCTAAGGAGAAAAAAAGGAGAATAGGTAAATGAAAAGAAATCTCATAAGGAAGATAACTATGTGTCCAGAAAAAAGAATGTGAATGTGGGACTGGGTAAAGGATAAGTTTGGATAAGACAAACAGCAGCATCTGAAAAAAGGTCAGAGGAAAGATGGAAAAATTATACTGTTGTATGAAAGAAAAGCAGGAAAGACATTTGTCAAGGGAAGAAAACAGAAATTGTAAGGTTCACAGGTAAAAGGGAACTGCAGGAAAAGTGAAATGCATTGTGTTTGGGAATAAGACTGTAAAATCAAAAGAAAGATAAGATGAAGATCTGGATAACGGAAGAAGAATCATTGGATAATCATTGGTCCCTTCCAGCCCAAGCCTCTCTATGAGTCTATGATCTAGTCAAAGATCACAGAGTTAAGTGGTGTGAGAAAACAATGAGATAAAACAAAGTTGTTTTGATTTATGTTGCTGTCTTTATATTTTTCTAAGTCTTCATCTTTACCCTTGCAAAGGAAAAAGGAGAACTTTTGCAGGGATTTTTTATGTACAACCTGTGTGCATTTTCCTTCACTTAGAACACTATCTATCTCTGCAAATGACACTTTAGTTTAACTGTTAGCCAACACCTCTGAACAGGAAAGTAATTTTATTAACTCTATTTTGCAAATGAGGAAATCGAGGTAAAGAGTAATATTTTTCCTGGGGCTCCAGTGCAGTTACAGTGATTAAGCCAGGATAACCATATTCCAAACCAAACTGAAATGTCAGGCTCAAGTTTTTCTTATGTTACTTGGGCAGTTGTTGAAATTACACTTGTTGAGATCATTGTAAAGCTCACTGAAGGAGAGCTGGGCTTGGATTTAAATATAGTATATCTTATATTTCCATCAGTGTTTCTCACTTAACAGTAGAGGACAACTCTTCAGCAAGCATCTGCAGTGTCAGTAATTCCATTAACAAAGAAGCCACTGTATTATCAATATACTGTAGCTTCATTTTAATGTGTCATTTGCACTTCAAAGTCACATAACTTTTATTATGGTAAATCAATTAAAACTATTTCTCATGATAATTTATCTTCTACAGAGTTTATCATCTCAGAGAATGCAATATTTCCCAATTTAACTTCCAAGACAAAAGTGATGTAATTTGAATGCCTTTTACTGAGCTTATTAAGCATAAAGATCACAGAAATTTCAAACCCTGAAAGATAACTGTTTCATCTATGTGATAAAATGGAAGTCACATTTTAGTAGCTTACTGGAGGTAGTAGGAGACAGTATGCTAATTAGTAATATAACCTCATTTACTCATTTGGTATGTCTCCTGTTTTAAATGATAGTCTGTCTAGAATAGATATCCAGCTTGATACAAATATGAAAAGGAAATCAAGTGAAGCTACTGTATATTCAATAAAGCTTCATGTAGCATTCATTTGATTATGCTTTTCTTTGTGTATTTATAATTCAAGATTCACCTTGAAATAAAGTAAACATTCTCAAAGATCTTGCAGTGGAGAATAGGGGTTTGTGTAGAAAAATACCCACTCAGAAGGGAGAGATGGGTCAGATCCTCAATTAACATAAATTGTCACAACTCTAGGGAAGTCAGGAGAAAAATGTCAATGTACATACAGGAGCAGCAAATCTGATGATGTATAAGTGTTAAAAAACTCACAATAAAGCATGAAAAACCCAACAAGTGTACAGCCACCATCCCCTTGAAATCTTGAAGCATTGATATGAGATGAAAAGTTCATCTGTGTCTTTAGTGGATGTATTTGAGTATGACTGATTTTTTCTCTAGTGGCAGAAGGCTTGATTTTCATATACTTTTTTTTCCCAATATGCTTGGGGCACCTGCCCCCTGCTTTGTACTCTGGTGTGTGCTCTTGGCTATTCAAAAGGTTTTAAAATGCTGACAGTCTCTTATTCCTGTCTCTTCTCCATCTGAAAATGCTGGGTTCACACATTACATTATAACATAAGCAAAACTAACAAATAAGAAAATAATAACGCTTGACTGTCTTAAAATTAGACCATGTAGTTTTACACAGAGCAAGAAAAAAAATAATCCCAGCAGCCAGTCAGGCCTCTGATCCCCTTTCTTTTCAACTGCACTAGCAGTAAATAATTGCAGCCCCTAAGCCCTAGACCTTTGCTCAGCAGGGAAAGGGAGAGCTGTTCCTGGGCAGTGTGTGTCATTTGTTGGCCTGTGGCTCCTGCCTCTTGGTTTGCACACATCAGTGCACAGCAGCTCTCAGCTAGGGTTAGTGTTTTTGGCTGGTGTAAGATAACTGGGAACACTGGGATGCTCTCTGAACTAAAGTACAATACATATTAACTGCTTAGAGGTCTGATATAAATTTAAACTCTTAACTTGGCATCTTTTTGATCTCTGTTTCTGAAACTGGAGAATAAAGAGGTGCTTCTACTGTAAGTGGAGTTTATGCTCATATTTCACATGGTGAGGATGCTTCTTGCAAGTTACCATTTTGCACTCTGGAAGACTAAAATGCTGAAAATAGTATGTCTCAGTTACTCTATAGAACTTATGCTAGGAAAAAAAAAATATTCTATGTCTTACCTTGCTGCTTTGCTCATAAAAGTACAGCAGTATCCATTCACTCTTTTGGCCATAATTTCTGGAGATCTAACTATGTGAAAGGGATGACGAACAAATGTATATAAAAAGGAAATTTAGACTGAAAATCTGCCTTAATGGTGTGATTTATTGGACTACATTACGGTCTCCCAAGGGAGGGGGTAGAAGTCCTATTAAATAATGGAAAAACACATCTCCTGAGGACCAGAACATATGGGAACTAAAGGCAGGGAAACTGAACAGATTTTATCTAAGCTAGAACTGGCCAGTTTCTCCTGCCATTACCTTATTCCCAAAGGAGCAGCAGAACAGATATACAACATTTTCCTACCATTTGTATTTATGTGGCCTAAACAGTATGAAATATGTTCTAAAATAATTCCCCTTGATGATGATTATTTGTTCCTATGAAAAGTAACTGGGTTAACAGTATGAATACTTTCCTTAATTTAATCATTTCATGCTCTGGCCATTCAAGGAAGCAAAGAATGAATCATTCTTTTGTATAATTAGCCAGGAAAGTACACACTTAAGAGTCATGTATCTAGGACGTGCATTCGCAAAAACTGATGGGAGTTTTGCTGTTGACTTCACAGGTAACAGTCAAAGTCTTATTTTCTCTGGATATGCTGAGGCCTTTTTGGAATTGGTTGTATTTGATTTCACTCAATATATGGAAGACAATGCTTAGTATCTTGTTGAAAAAATCCATTTGGTCTGTGCTTACTCGTCTACTAACATTTTGAGAACATAATTACATTTTTAAGGATCCAAATACCCCTTACTTTGTATTTGATTTAGTCCTTTGCACTTTTGGAAATGAATATAGAATCCTACTCTATCACTGCTTTGGTGTTTACAATGCAATTGTGCTTCCTTTGTTTTGATAAAAGGGGAGTCTCACCAACATTCTGTATTTCAGCTATTGGAGAAGTACAGACCTGCTTATGGAAGGTTACTTATAAGAATTCTTTTTTCATACACTAGAATTATGCATCAAGACATTTGGACTATAAAAAGCTGCCTATCTATTATATTACCACCTGAATGTGTTATTAAAATGTTACTGGAGTGCTGCATTTTGATGGTTTCATGCAGTCAGAATCCAACGAACGTCATTTTAGAATCCTATCTTTCCATTACTATTTTTAAGGGTATTGATTTTTTTCTAATAGCCTTTCTGAAGAGTTTCTTGAGTTCAATGATGTTTCTTTATTCCCTAATTACAGAAAGCTTACTGTAGATAATACTTTTTTGAATTTTTTTTTTTTCAGCTTAGTTTTGCTTTGATATGGTCACGTTTATGTAAATAAAGATCTATTTACTCAGTTTCAATATACAGTAGTCTTAAATCATAGAAAGCTCATAATAAATATGAAACTAGAGCATTCCTTTTTGTAAACACATCTGCAAGCCTGACTGCATCTCACTAAGCATTTTATAGGTTCATTACACTACTTGGCTCACATTGAAGTCACCTCAAATTTTATTTTTATTTTTTTTTCTAACCATCATATGAATAAACTTTGGCTTCTGTTTAGACTGGAAAAGATCCAGTATCTGCTGATAATCTACAAATTCAGGAAAACATAATGGTTATTACTGGTATTAAGGCATTTCTCTACACCTGTGTGTCACACTCTAAACTTTAGTGGGGTCAACAGAGGTGCCACTTACTAGAAATGCATTGTGGATTTTATGTAGAATGAAATCCATTTCATTTGCAAATGTGCAAAGTTTGGAGCAAAGTTAGCTGACAGGCATAAATATAGAACCAGGTGGTTATTAGGATACATATATATATATTTATGAGCGTATACACACACACACACACACACACATATATATATATATACACGTATATCTAACCAACCCACAAGGGGTGGTTTTAAAACATCCTGTTTCTATAGTTTGACCAAGACTTCAGATAATTCCTTGTTTATTTTAGTGGATTTTTTTCCCTATACAGCTTCGGTGCTTTTGAAGAGCTCAGCATTACCTGTGTAGGAACTGATTTCAGAAGCATTTTAAAACAACCTAGATGATCTTCAAGGTCCCTTCCAAACCAAACCATTCTATGACTCTCTGATTCTAGGTATAACATTTAAGAGTGGATTAAGGCATCCTCAAGAACACATGATCAGTATAATCAGACATATATACTATATGCTGAGGGGATTAGATTTAAAAGAATGCATTTTTCTTTTAACAGGATGCTATACTTTGCAAACTCATTGTCTCCTGTGTAAACTCACTGTTAGCAACAGTAGCAATGTCAAGTCCATTGGTGACAATACCAATTGTAGCTCATGAGATTTTTTTCATGTATAAAAAATGATTAACACCTTACATGAGCAAAATTTTATCTATGTTATTTAAATTTTATTATATTTATAATATTATTATTGAAAGTCATTATAAATTGTTATCTGCAGCTAGTAAGGTAGAAGCAATTTTTGGAGGACAGTGTTATAAGAATTACATTTTCCAAGACTAATAAAGAAACTTAGTTAGATGGTCAGCTGGATTGAATAATTTTAATTCATCAGTGTGAAAAATGTTGCAGAAAAGTCAATATGCTTAAGATCAATCATGTCCTACTTTTGTCTGGTTGTATGTGGAACTGTCTAAAAGCTTGAAAAAAGACACACAAATAATTTACTAAATCTTGGCACTGCTTGTAAATCTTCAAGTAATAATTATTTATTAAATATTTACTTGAGGTGAAAATTAGACTTCATCAATGAAAAAAGATTCAAAGATGCTTGGATCTGTAAGGTTTTCTTTTTTAAATCTAAACTTTAAACCAGTCTCTTGAGATTCATCTTGTTTCTGTGAGCCCTAGGGAATAGCAGGAAATTCATACATATTTAATATTAGTCAAATCAACCAATGCAATAACCATGCTAAAAGAACAATTATGCAGACTATTTATGTAAATATGGAATAGGAATTACATGTTTTTATTTAGAACACTGGAAAGACTTGTAAATTATTTAATTTAAGAAGACATGCTTTGGAGTCAATGTGAGCAATTTATTTACAATACATATATCATAGAAAAATATTTTAATATATTTGTATTTTCATATTCATTTCAACCATAACTAGGTTAAGACTAGTATAATCTTCAGAGAACAGAATTGCTTTATCTTTTATGGAACATACATGCAAATATCTGTTTGTGCCAGAAAGAATTTATTTAACATTTTAGTTAACAAGCTTTTTTTTTTAACTAAGGAGACATGGCAAAATTATTTAACTCTGTGTTTTCAATAATAATTAAAAAAATAGTATTTTTCAGGCATATAAGAATTTTAAGAATCTGGAAATATGATTTATATTTTCCTGATCTACTCTAGTCATGGAGAATGTTGCATATTTTAATGAGCCTGGAAACCAGTCTCCAGTTTACTTCCATCTCTTGGATATGCTTCTAGAGGAGCAGCAAAAGGTATCCACAGAAACCATGATTTCACCTCTTCAGAAATGACTTTCTTATTTTAGTGTCATAGTTAATCCTCAATAATTCATGCATCTCATTAAGTCTGTTATTAGTTGAAGAAACCATTGTATTCATAGACATTTGCACTGAAACATGGTGAAGAAACAATGTCAGGAATTAGGGTCACAGAAACACTTTTGGAGTTTCTGTGTTATTAAAAAAAATGCTGAGAAGGGTCAGAAAATTCTTATTAATTTAGGTCAGTTCTGAACTTCACAGCCATTTTATCCATTGCTTTTCTGCAAAAAGGAGACAGTAAAAAAAAAAAAAACCACATCTTGACACAGAAGACCTATTTATTGCCAATTCATCTATCAATTGTTTTGACAAAGCCATTTTTTGCATTTATTCTGGCCAGGCATAGATGATGGTCTAAACCACAGACAACCAGACCCTTACAGAGTCACTTTTCTGACTCATTTGATATGTATGTGTAGGTATAAGATGTATCTCACACTAAATATGGATGCTTAACATTAACTGTAAGGTGAAGTCAGGACCACTGGCTCACCTGGTCACTCTTGGTCACTCTACTAACTCCAGTGGAAGGGTCTGCTGTGTAGACACTTATATTTACCCCTGATAACTCTTCATGCAATTACTCCTCATCTTCTCTAGGTCTGTGATGATATTTTAGTTGCCTGGCAAAAAAAAAACCAAAAAAAACCCAGTTGTTTAATAGTATACTGTATAAAATGATTTGGATGCCTGCAATTAGGTCCCTCAATTGAAAACCCAACTTGAAAGCTGAAAATCTGAAAACTTAAGTGTGTGAAACTGCTGTTTCTTTTGAGAGGTACATACATGTTGCTGAAATCCCACCTGATTTTAGAAACTAGTCCTCTTTACATCTAATCAAAAGCACTTCAGCTATTAAAGCTTCCTAGAGAAACTCCATGTACAGTTAAGTAGAATAGAACTTATTAAACAGTGCAGGCATAGTTGCTTTCATAAAGAGGTCAAAATAAAAGAATTGACCCACATTTTCATATAAAAGCTCAGTGATCAGAATATTTGCCTGAGTTTCAGTCTCTCTGTGTAAAGGAAGATTTTATCCAAGTTCCTCTTTGAGAGTACTGCAGAAATAACAGAGGAACAAGGGAAACAAAAATGGAAAGAAAGGAATTCTCTTGTTCTTTAAGAAATTATCTTTTAGCCTATCTAGTCAGGAAGGTAGAAACAAGACACTGCTCTGACATTTCAGAAGCATAGCTGCATTTACCTTTTTCTGTATCTTTATTCTGTATTTATCTTCTGTATTTTTCTGCACAAGCATTTTTATAGAGCAAATAGAATAAATCTGAACATAAGTGTGAAGAGATGTACCTGGAAATTCTTTCTTCGTTACTTTTTTTTCAGTGGCAATTTTTGTTTGTTTCTAAGATGGAAAAAAAACCCCAAAACAAGGCTATAAGATAAAAAACAGTCTGAGGGACAAGGCTAGAATTTAGGAACCATCTTTCTGTAGTCAGTTTAGCACTTAGCCTCACAGTTCCAACTGCTGTGGTGTATTAATAAACTTCCAGCTTTTGAGAATTAAACTAACACGTAACTGATTCCCTCCATAATTTCAGTGTTTCTCTTTATTTTCGCAAACAGAAATAATGCTCTTTAAAATGTATATTACATAGAATAGAGGCAAAAAGTTGTACCAACAACTTTTAGCTTTGCCTTTTTCTTATCAGAGAAAATAAAAAAATGTGCTTGTAACTGATATAGTGTTAGTACTCTTGCAACTAATATCCCTGCTTTTATTGCTGTTTTCTGCCTCTGTTCTGTTTCCCACTCTAGAAAAGCCTACAGTGCTAAAGTTAAATTAGAGAGCAGTACTAATTAAAGATCAGCTGGAAGAAATAAAGAAATTACTACACATTAACTATTATCCTAAAAGAAACATTGGTTCATTTGTTCATTTCAGAAAGAATAAAAAACTAATTCATGTGATAGATTCCTGAACAAAATAATTCAAAATATGAAACTTCAGTAACTGCAAAGGGATGCAAGAAGAGTTTCAACTGTTGTGGACAACTGATTCTTATTGTAATGCTAGGAAAGTCATGCAGCAGTCTGGATGGATAATTACAATAATGTGGATTTCCAAACATAATTTAATGATTTCATAGTCAGTAACTGACATTAATTTTTACACGGACACCCATAGGGTTAGTAATTTTAAAAACACTATGTAATTGTTTACATTGCTTACTTCCCAATATTATTATTAGTTAATTATTAACTGAGCTACAATCCATGCTGTAAGATATGTTTATTTACAATGCTTCTTTGACTTAAAATATATTATTCCAGCATACCTGACCTGACTTAATATTAAGGGTTTTTTTTTTTGTTATTGCTCTGTTAGTAGGGTAATTGTTACTTTTCAAATGTTTATCTGTTCTGTTCTTTAATTTCTAACTACATGAGATTCATAAATTTGAACTAGAAATAGATATTTTGTGTCAGGTCTTATCTAGAAAAAATGAATTACCATCTATTCAAGTCTACACAGTTATACTGATTTACTTGCAAACTTATTTAATTAGGATATTATTTATGTTATAAATTGATGTAGAGAAAAAATCCTTAAATTTTTCTTTTCTTATTGGAAGACACTATACATTAGAAAACTTAAGAAATGCTGTAGGATTATCAGGATATTTCAGCACAAGTTTAGCTTACTCATAATTAAGTTTGATTTTGCAACAAATTAAAAACACCCAGCATCTCTACAGTAGTTTTTGACATAAACTAAAATGATACTATCTAGGTAACTGCATTACAGAAGGCAATTATTTTGGGTTTTTGTTTGTTTTAAATATAAATTATTGGTCATGTACCTTAAATAGTGAGTGTGTATACAGGCACACACTGTGGCAATTTGTGATTCGACCTTGGCTGGCTGCCAGCTGCTGACCCAGCTTCTCTCATACTTCTCCTCAAGAGGACAGGGCAGGAGGAAAGGATTGGTCAAGGTAAAGACTGAGGATCACTTACCAATGGCTGTCACAGATAAAACAGACTCAGCTTGGGGAAAATGAATTTAAATTACTGCCCATATTTTAATAAAATTGTTAGATGATGAAAAACAAAGATTAGAAATACCTTTGCCTCTGCTCTTTTTCTTAGACTCAACTGCAGTTCTTCATTTCCAGTTCCTCAACCTTCTAACCCTCTATCCAGCATGTTACAGGGTGATAGGGTATGGAAGCTGTAGTCAGTTCAAAACAGTTCTTCTCTGCTGCTCCTTCCTCCTCATGGAGACCTTCTTCCTAAGGTCGACTTGGACAGGATGCTGGGCAACTCAGTCTACAGGAAGGTGGCCTTGGCAGAGAGATTGGAGCTAAATGACGCTTAATGCCCCTTCCAAACCAAAAAAAATCTCCAAATCTTTCTTTTTCCCCAGCTCCAGCTTGGGCTGAACTACAGTCTTACAGGACAAACAAGCTCCATTATAATCTCTCCCGTAGGCTCCAGAGGAATTTCTCCTGTCTTGTGGGACAACATCTCTCCTCCTTCTTCTTTGACCTTGGTATTTGCAGGGCTGTTTCTCTTCCTTTTCCTCCTACTTCTCCTCTCTGTCATTCAGCATTTTGCCCCTTCTTAAATATGTTTTCCCTGAGGCATCATAGTCTTGGCTGTAGGGCTCAGCTGTGCCTTGAGGTGGGTCCATTGGAACCATCTGGCATCATCTGGAACCAGCTCACATGGCCCCTGCAGGGCCCCTCTGCCAGGACTGGGACACCTGCACCCAATACAGTACATATAGATAAATATACCGCAAGATACACAGACTTTTTCTGATCTCTCCATTTCAGGGAGATGGGAAAATAAGAGGCTACACAACAGGGCAAGAATTAAACTTACGACCAATCAAGCCAATCTCCTTTGGCTATACCTAAAGCTGCAGTTCTCATTCATTCAGTCAGTGCTGAAAGAATGACATTCAAAGCAATTAAGAATTAATGGTCCAGAGAGCTGTCTTATCTTGCTTTTACACCAGGTATCTGTATTGTATTCATTGTATCGAATGAGTAGACCAGGAGAATATGATCTGCAAGTGTTGGCGGCAGATTGAGTTCCTCTCTTTTTTAATGGAAGAAACTGTGTATTAGAGGTTTCAGGTTAAATCTCTACAGGTGATCTCTGTTTAGGTATATTACATGTGAGAAGAGTAGAATGCAATGGAAGGTGATTTTTATTAAAAATGCTCTTTCATATTTATGCAATGTGAGTACAGAAGCTTTTAATAAACAAATTCATCATAGATTCTACCACAGGAAGAGAAGCCACTTCTATGAACCCAAAGGGGCTATAGAATCATAAATGTTACACTGATAACTGACGTTTGTGATGTCAGACTTATAATCATGTGTCTTAAATCAGTTTAGTTATATTTTTCAATTAGGTTGTTATATTAGCTTTGTTAGCCTCTGTGGCCAAATACATAATGGTTTTCTGCTCTAAAGGCAAACTGCGAAGAGTGTTGTAGAAATTTCTGCCTATACAAGTTATGAAAAGACAGTTTCAAAGGTTCTGTTTAACTCTTGGGGCCGTGCTTGCTTCTATGTCTAGATTTTCCCAGCAAAAGAACAAGAGAAAATTAAGAGGCAGAAAGCTGAAGTGGGTTAGCAGTGGCACAAGGCCTTCAGATTTTCCAGTAACACCTAAATGAGAGTTGAATTAATCTAAAAATCTGGAAGAGGTTGCTGAACTAGGGTTCTCATGAACAGAAAACAGCAGAGAAGGGAAACTCTTGATCACAATAACATATTTATCACAGAATTTCCCATGATCATCAACCTCTGTGTATTTGGTAGCCAATGCCCTCCATGTGACTACTGAAGCTTCCTGAAATGCTCAGTTTTCTGTTGATTGCTGAGCAGTTTCATATGGGCATTTATCCTTGGAAAGAATATGTGCAGCTGCCTTTTTGTAAAAAAATGTACTCCACTGATCTTGAAAAAAAACCAAAAGATATTTAATGATATGGATATACTAACAGTTTCTTAAAGAATTTGCTTCACTGTAAGTCACTGTCAAAGTGGGTTTCAGTTACATGGAAATGCGGAGTAATTTGGGGAATCAATGCAAGATTTAGTTCTCAAATGGTTGAATATCTCCACAAACAGTGTCAATCCTGCAGATGACCCAGGATGACTTTTAAGACAAAGTTGAAGCATTAGATATTGTAATAAAGTCAGGAGATTTTGTAAGGTCAGGAGATTTCCTAGCTCCCATCCTACAAGCTCATGTGCTTCTGAATCCCTAAGAGGTCCTGTAGTCTCCTGTACTCATAAGTGCCTACTCTGTTTCATACAAAACTTCAATTTTTAGGCTGTAGTTCTGAGACTCTTAAACTTATACTGTAAAAAAATTTTTGTTCTTCAAGAGGTGAATTATGTATACCCCAGAATAGCTCATATTAAAACTTTGACTGATTATTTTTGTTTGCTTTGGTTTTTTATTAATTTTTTTTTATGTTTGGGATGTTTTGTCATTTTGTCTTTTGGTTTTTTTAAGCAAGCTCATTATAGACAGATGGCTATTAATACATAGATGCTTAAAGTCAAAATAGGCTTAGGAATCTACAATTGAAGTACAAATACATACACAAAATGAAACTAGAGAGAAATTACACAGAACAGGAATCTACACCATTGAACTCTAGCATTTTTATTGATTTAAAGAACTGTACTGCTTTTCTCAAATTTAAAAGCACAAATATATTGGTTTACAGTGGCCCACAACATGAAGATACATGGCCTTATCCCAGCACACAAACTGTGGAGGTTCTATAGAGTGCACACACAGGCTAATAGTGAAACTGAGGTCAGAACAGCTGGGATAGATGGATATTGCAAGTATAAAAATTCCCAAACAAATGCATGTCATAAGGAAATCGATTTTCAGATCTCAGAAGTTACAATTGATCTCATTATTTTTTTTACTAAGTTTCTAAATTACCGTTAATTGGGTAATAAATGATACAGAGGTGTATTCATAGGTTTTCAAACTCTTCCATTCCCTAGAGCTAGCCACCAACATTAAAAAATCGACAGAAATCCCAGATGAGAAAACAAAATTAATATTTGGATGAGATCACTCTCCTTTTTAGTTCTGTGGTTTCTCAGACACTTAAAATTTGTTATCTTGTACTTTAAAACTGAGTCAGATAATGTTGGTTTTCCTCTGCCTTTTTGCTAAAAGATGGTTAAGACTGCCATACAAAGTTAGAAATCCAGTTTTCCTCATCCATTTTTTTCATGTACAAATGTCATCAGGAGAATAATAAAATTCTTACTTAAATTTGTGATGATTGCTTGAAATTGATGATGAGAAAATACAGGATAAACTATGGATAGGAGAATTAAATATACTATGCAAATTATGAATTATTATCTGGACAGACTGATTAGATTCTAGTAAATGGAATAGTTTGAGAAATGAAGCCTGTCATCTAAGCTTTTTGACAGGTGTGAAGTAAACTGTAGGGGTTTTTATAGGGATACAGTTTAATTGAAGGGGATTCTATAGGAATGAATTTTTTATTTTCTGTTTCCAGGGTCCAGTTACCAGCTTGGTGAATTCTGGAAAAAACCCTATCTACTTCTTCCCTCTTTTCTGAGGCATCATCCCTGAGTTAGGATCACTTGGCATTATATTTTAAATATATGTGATTTTTAAAAAATTGATCTTTCTAGAACTAACTACAAGGAAATATTTTTTCTAAGATATAAATTTATCTCTAGAAGGAGCCACTAATATAAAAAATGGATATAGCAACTTTAAAATACTTCATGAAGTTTAAGCCATCCAGCCTCTATAATGTCCAAGTGAATGGCACTGACAAAGTTCCAAAACTCTTGGAAAATGTATCCCCAAACACACAGTTAAGCGTTGCTATTATGTTAAATATAGTGAAACAGTCATAATTTGCCTGGTAAATTACAGTATATTATGGAGTGCACTGTAAACATGTGTATTCGTAAGAAATAATTATACATTTTAAGAGATAAACCCAAACATTTACTCGTAAACTGCAATTCCTTTCCCATAGATATGATACAAAGACATATTTAGCTAACACATGTATGACTTTTAAATCAGTTTCCCTGAATTTTAGAGTTGTGATGTATTTGATTTTCACATATTTAGCCAAATATGTAGGTGTTAAGAAATAATTCTTAGTGGAAGCTTTGATCAATGAAAATGTAAAAATGAAAAAAAAAAATCAAATCCCAAATTAACCTGCTGTCTTTATGTTTTTTTGTTGGGTTTATATGTTTGTTTGAGAGAATTTCGCCATAGTGAATAAAATATTTCCTGCAGTTCTAAATTTATCTATATGTTGTAGGGCGAACATATTAATAAACAACAAGGTCTGTGTATCTACCTGTTTATATTTGTACTCATGCTTGCAATGTCTTACTGCCTGACAATAAAATCTGCTTAGAAACTGGCAATTAAGAAAAGTGAATCTGACCTGCCTCCTTTATTACCCAAGCCTAAAGCAATGCAAGATTTAAACACAAGGCAATACTAAGTAAACTTGCATTTAAACAAGCCATGTCAGTCTTAGAGTTTTTTGCTAACTCCTTTCTTCTTATCCATTATATTCCATTGCACAGAGAAGTTTATATGTTAAAAAGCTTTTGGTTACAGCATGTTTGGACTAGTTCCAAATTTAGCAAAGCATCATATGAGAAGAATGGAAGTTTGGGCCTGCAGAATCAATATGTTGGTAGCTGAGGGTATCAGGTGTGGTCCATTTCCAGAAAAATACTTCTGTATTTGCATAAGTATGATTTCAACTCTGATGTATTGAATCAGAGAATAAGAAAAAAAAATCAAACAGTAACTTGTGCCTGCTATTAGATGAGGAGAATAAAAACCAAACATTCAGGGAGCCTAATGAAGTCTCTGGAAAGGCCCTGCCTGTTCTGCCTCAACTCCTGTCTCCATATTCCCTTCCCTTTGTGTCCCATGGCAGTGTCTCTGCTCTCAAGTCATTATGAATCATCCTTACTGAAGACACTCTCCTGTTACAATCCTTTTTCTCGTTCAGGTGCTGGGAAATACTAATTAGAGACACAAATTATATAACACATTCCCTCTAACTTCACAAGATGCCAAAGAGCACATAGAGATGCTATGGAATCAAACAGGACAAACATATTTTTTGGTTGGATTAGTGTCTAACTGAAGAGTTAATTAAAAGGTAGGAAGGCTATGGTTGGCTTATAGAGTTGGCAAGACACATTTGCAGTAGTGATTTTAGGAAGCCAATTTCAAATCTGATATGTTTTGCTAACAAACCTAGAAGTCTTACTTTACAGATATTTTCAAGGTGACCAGGAAGGTTGTGGAGTCTCCATCCTTGAAGATATTCAAAAGACATCTGGATATAATCCTGAGAAACTGTCTGTAGATGGCCCTGCTTGACAAGGAGATTGGACCAGCTGGCCTCCAGAAGTCCCATTCAGTGATTCTCTGATACATTTTTATAGTTTATAGATTTAAATTTGTCTCTTATCGTTCTGTAAAAAATCTTTACTTGCAAGAATTTGTAAGTCATTAACATGAATGCATTTTAAAATCTGGTAATCTAAGTACGCAGTATGCAGGAGCAAAAACATAGAATGAAGCTATTGACATCCACTAATTTGATAACCTTAGAAACCACTTGAACTTCACATTTGTGCTTTCCTTTACATGGAACAACCTCCTGGGAAAGAATCACTCTCCTAGAAAGGAAACTGCTTTTACCTTCCAACTCCTGTTATTAATCAATGCAAAAGTCTTAGTTACGGCTGAAACTTCTTATCATGATATCATAATTTTGCTCTTGAAATGTAGTTTTCATTTTAAGATATTGATAACAGAAACTAGATAAGAAACTTTACTTTGCCTTCCAGCATTAGAAAATATCTTGCACTGCTAATCAATTATCTCTTTGCTTTTAAAATAACTGTACTCTGAGAATAATAGGATTCTGTATATGAATATACAATATGTCCTTCTGAGCACGTGTATGTGCATAAATGAGTTTGTATTCTGTCCTTTTTTGTGAATGTAAGGCTGTTTTAAGTATGTCTCTGTTCTCTTACGATAAGACATCCCTTTCCTCTCTAATGGAGACTGAGATGAAATCTGATGTAAAGATAGGTTTCACAGCTGAACCAGGCTCGAAGTCAGAATATTTTTTTCAATGCTTTTTTTTCATGCTACAATTAAATTAATGTATAGTTAAATAGGCAATCTGTTTGCATATTTAAATGTCATTTTACTGCATATGCAATATTTCAAAAGCTTTTTTTTGCTATAGTAAGATGAAGAAAATAAAAAAAGAAGAACTATACTTTGTATTTTTTAATACCAAGAATTTTAATTATGGTGGCAAATAGTTCCAATAACAGCTTTTTTTTTTTTCCATTCATTTAAATGTTTAAAATTCTAATCAGATCAGAAGTAATATGGCCAAGTCATAAAAGTTAATTTTCTTTGAAAGTGAGACCTCTTTCAACTTTAGAAAAAAAAAAAATCAATTATGAACGATACTAGCCATAGGATCAAGTTTATTATCATTTTGGAAAACATGAATTTTTGCACCAAAGTAATTAATCTCATGATTCATGCTGCNTAATCAGATCAGAAGTAATATGGCCAAGTCATAAAAGTTAATTTTCTTTGAAAGTGAGACCTCTTTCAACCTTAGAAAAAAAAAATCAATTATGAACGATACTAGCCATAGGATCAAGTTTATTATCATTTTGGAAAATATAAATTTTTGTACCAAAGTCATTAATCTCATGATTCATGCTGCTTAAGTCATCTCTTGTGTAGAATTGCAAAAAAAAACAGCCTATGCACTGACAAAAATGTCCCGGTTTTCCTAAGCAATGAAAGTTTTTAAAAAGTAACCTAAGTTTTTCAAAAGCACTTCCGAAAAGAGTTTTTCCATCGACGCTGTGTTGGAGCCGAGGGCAATGAGGAAGGGGAAAAGCGCCACCTATCGATGGTGCCGCGCAAACTCTCGCGGCGCCGCTCGGTACCTGCTGTGCTTGTGCTGAGCGAGCACAGCCGGCATTTTGGAGGCACGCGTCTGCTGCGAGTTTCAATATTGTCAGGCTGCGTGTTGAAGTGTTTAAACAATATATATTAAAACATAACTAAAGCCAAGTGAATATTTTACACAGTAGTAATGCTGCATGAGAAACGAATT